>PPHD01000041.1:33601-63012 GCA_002909625.1 Bambusicola thoracicus
ATTAAAAAAAAAAAAAAAGGCTGCTCGCTTTCCCCAGTGTAATCCTTCTTTTTAGTGACCCCTGCTGTTCACGCAGGAAAAGAATTGTCTCCTGCACTCAACTCGGGATCATTTAGTGCAGTCTTTTCTTTCTCCTTCAAAATAGACACTTCAATAAGGCCACTCCCAGGCTGCAGGTACTTTAACAAAGCCAACAAATCCCTACACAATAGAGGAGCCACTTTATATATTTGTACCAGAACTGTTAACCACATAGGAGTCAATCTGCAGAGTGAAATTCGCTCTCCTCCTGTGCTGACAGACTGGAGTTGGAGGAAAGATGCGAGACTTTCTTATAAAAGTAGTTCCATTGGGAAGTTCTGATATTTTGGTAAATGTGTATACATGTGGATTCTGGAGGAGGACTGGAAGGAGGATAGGGACCTCATAGAGGCAAGGCAGCGTGAAGTGAGCTGGAGCCATTTCATATGCACTGGAAAGGAGAAGGGAGGAGGATGCAGCCTGGGCAGTGGGACAGTGGCTTTTGTGTGCACTGTAGATGATGCTGGGAAGCTGGGACAAAGAAGGAATATGTCTGGAAGAAATCCAAATTTGGTGATTGTAGTTCAGATTACTGGAGGCCTGTGAAACGCCTGCCGTAGCGTGTTAGTAGGTCCTGTGGTTATTGACTTTAACCCCCAAAAAACCACCTACAGCTCAGCTGAACGCACTGCTTTCCTAATACTTACATGCTTCTGCACTTTTTATGAAAGAAAGGAGAAATTAAATTCTGATGGCATGAACCGTGAAAACAGATAACTCTTGAAGTGCATCAGAAATGCAGAATGAATTATAATGACAGCTCCCATGGAAAAAGAGTGCATTAATGCCATTGATGTATCATAACCCACACGTACAAAAGAACTGCACATTTTCCAATACCAATACACAAATACACACATCAATTAGAGATAGTAAAACGTTCCCTCCTGGGACAGGCACTGACTTTTTGTTCCACGCTCGTACTACAGTTCTGCCACTCTGAGTTTGTTTTTTTTTAAATAAACACCCGAACAACAGACTGCCATATATTTTTGGAAGGTGTGCTTTTTCTATTGTTTCTGAATTAATCTGAGTAAGAGCTTAGCAGTCATAACTTACCACAGAATCTTATACAATAGTGTTCTGGATACTTTGAAAGAGGAACAAATACTTGCCTTCATGAGAACTAAGTGCTCTAGGAATAATAAAATTCTGTGATGTTCTGCATAATTGGATTTAGTGTTCCTTCAAGAGATTGCTGTGAAGCTGTCTATAATACACTTTTGCTTTCCTGGATGATTCCAGCCTTGCCTAAATTTGAGTTGACAAAATATGCGGTACTTTTTACAGCTATGCTGTGAGAATAATCATTCCATTTTTGGCAGAAGCCCAGAAGCTGAGAGCAGCTGTTTCTTATCGCTACGTACCAGTATGGGTTTAGTACCCATTACAAAGCTAGCACAGGTAATGGACATGTATCTGTAATTCCTGGTTACAAGCATTTTACTTGTCCAACTAAACACACTTGCTGGCAAACACTTTTCTCTACGACACTGTAGTATCCGTGCACTCACAAAGTAGGCATTTTCCTTTTTGCCATGTGTAATTCAAAAGTGTTTTATTGTTCTAGCTTCCACAGAGTAGGCATCCATTATGATACACCCAGCTACTTGCAATGATGTCTACTGAAATTGAGTACTATAACAAAATACAGGACATTTTAAGAATGAATGTAAATTTCCCTATATTTTATTGTTATTCATTTTAATGGTTACCTAATTTGAGAGTTTTATTTTTCCTGTTCCTGTGCTCATTTTAAAGACTTGCTTTGCCTATTGTTCAGCGTAAGTAAACATGGTACTTGGTGGTAAGCCTACAACTTTGTTTGCAGAATGTATAATGAAACAGTAACGTGCTGGCTCTAGGAACATCAGCCATGTTTTAATCTGTGTGGGAATCTGAATGAAATATTAACTAGAATGATAGTATAATTCTGTATATGTTTATATTGTGAAGCTAATCTGATTAATATTTCCCTTTAACATAACAAACATCACAAAAAATACATGTATGTTGATGAATAGTAAACTATCCCTCCTCCAGATATTCAAAGAGTTAATTTAGTATATCCATTGTTACAAATTACTCACAGTAGTCTTTACTTAAGCAATGAGCCCACACCTCTATTGACCATACAGTGGCACTTTATACTTTCAGGTTTAATTATGGGAAAAATCTTTTGAGTCTTAGCCATCACTTGTGGAGCTAAAGCATTGAGAAACAATTTTAGGACAGAAACCATGAAGTCACACTTCCTAGTACCTATACTCCATGCAGTGTTATGTATAACTTATCAGTTATTTTTTCTTAGGAATTTATTATATTAATTATATATGCATTTCATTTTCATGATATTTAAAGTGAAGCTCATCCATTTGTTCACAGCCAAGACCTGCACTACCTGCTTAGTGACCACTCTAGCTGGAACGCAAGGTGCTTAATTACATTCATGTTTTATTAACACTAAGAATTTGCTTCCTCAGCCTAGCTCTATCCGTGTGACTGCTATTTTTCTACCTGAGATGATTACTGTTATTATCTTTACATAAACAAAGAGCTAGGAGCTTGTTTTATTTCTACACATAAAACATGTTTTTATACCTATTATTTTTACTGCAGCTAGTTATGGAATTGGCAACTTCAGATAAAGGCAGGCAGGAACAACAGAACAATGAGACAGTCTTTGGGTCTGCAGAGGTTTTGCCTTCCTAACAATCACAAGTTCGTGTGTTTAAGGTACTCCACTCTTTCAAAGAAGATGCATCGAGTGCTATCCCAATTATTTTAAAATGAGACCATTATAAAAGATAAACTGTTGCGCTCTACAGACTTCCAAGAGCTTATGCTTCCCTTCCTGAGAGCATACACTAAATCAGTGTTTCTCCTCCATAATCAGCTCCTGATACACACTGGTAAGTGCGTGCCCAATAAGTATCCCCATGTGACAATGGCATAATGCAAGGGTTTGCAACATCTATGAACTCTTTGACATCCTTTGCAACAAACATCAGAATACTTCTGTTAAATATTATTTTATTCCAGATTTATAGAGAATTGATTTCTAAATTATGTGCATTTATTATTGTACCAAGCGAAATAAGGGAACAATCAGATTGCGTTAGTGCAGCACTGAGGCCTGCTGTTGCACCATGTAGCTGAGAAACTGAACTCGGAACACAGTGACTGCGCAATTTAGAAGTTACAAGGCAGAAACATCAGTCAAAACCTGCCTTTCATAAGAGCTACACAGCATGGGGTCTATTCTGCTCCAAGTCCCAGCTTGCCGTACTGCACACGTGGATGACTCCCAGGCATTTCAGTGACAGCTAGTTCTCTGTTTGGACTCTGCAATTCTTAAATCCAAGCAAACACCCCTTACTTCCCTGCAAAGCTTGCAGTACTGTCTTGCAGCAACACATATGCAGGCATATAAGGAATACACTATTTTCTGAACACATCTAATCAGTTTGAAGAAGGATTATCAGTCATGAAAACATTCATCATGAAGTCAGAGACAGTATTACTACATTTTATAAGACTTATAAAAGAGGCTTTCCATCTTGTATTCCCTGCTGGAATCTTTGTGGCCAACTTAATTTCTACCTGCAGCCTAGGGTCGACATTGTATGATGCAACCCAAATACTGCATGCCTTACATCACAAACAGTATTTCCAGAAGCTTCCAAAAGCCACTTAAAATGCAAAATATAAAATCTAATTCTCCATTTTCTTAAATGTCACACTACTGTAAAATGACAAAAATACAAGCATCTACTTGTTTAATAAAGAAATACTGTATGAAAAAACAGCAGAGCAATATAGTCTGCATTGATCCACATATCCCAAGCTACAGATACTTCATGTTGTTAATGGTGGCTGTTTCACTCATGCACTATTAAAAATAAAACCTTTAGAATTGGCTCATCATATTGTTGGTGACTTTTCTGCAAGTGGGATCAGATAAATACAAAAATAAATCTTTGCTAAATACTCCATATAGCAAAACATGCTAGAAAAATTCTGACATCTCTATTGTGCCACAATCCAGGAATTTGAGGACTAAAGGAGTGCTCTAAACTTTACACAACTTACAACTCATGACAACACGGGCACATGGCTAAATGCATTAGAGTTAAACTTGTCAGCATAAAATACAAAGACTTCTTTTAGGAATCACAGATCCAACATTACTTCAAAAATATGAAGAAGTATGTTGTGGGGGAAATTTTGCCCTAGCAACATAGCTCTTCATCTAGTGCACAAAAGGCAACCCATCTTTTGAGTCTTATGTTGATTTAAGCGTGAAGAATAACATTTGATTACTTGCAGATTATTTACTA
Organism: Bambusicola thoracicus; assembly: GCA_002909625.1. Taxonomy (NCBI): domain Eukaryota; kingdom Metazoa; phylum Chordata; class Aves; order Galliformes; family Phasianidae; genus Bambusicola; species Bambusicola thoracicus. Next base: position 38,023 of record PPHD01000041.1, read on the forward strand.
TTGCAGCATATAGAATTATCTACTAACCAAGAATAAAATGAAGAACCTAATATGGATGCTATCAAAAACAGGACAGGAATTTTCCTGATAACAAAACAAAACATTGGCTTAAAATTAATACCATGCACTATTTTGAAGTGGTGGCAAATGAAAACCAACAAATAAAGATTTTACCTACAGTTACCATTTTACAGTGCTTTTTTTCTTGGAAGCATTTTTATCACAAACACAGGATATTAATTTCAAGGGAAAAATGTGTGCTTCCAGGTGAATAGAATGGGAGAACATCATTTTTTGAGGACTGCCTTTATCATTTTGTTAAGAAATTTGTATTCCAATGAATTATAAAGGCATATTGGATCATATGAGATATACCTTGGGAGATAAAAAATGGTCAATACTCAAATTCTCAACAGAAGCACATGCAGTCACTTTGTATTTAGACAAAAGTAGAAAAAATTAAACGAAGTCAGGATCTTTAGCTAGCTTGACCATATTCAAATGCTATTACAAAACCTCCATGCTTCCAGAGAGTTCTCAGAGTTAGGCTGATTCTTCTGAGACTACTTATCCTCTATCTTTTTATTATTCCTTGGTAATATTTTCTATTCAAAGCATTCACTGTGATTTCTAGAAGTATGAAATCATATATCCCACCGACATGGATGAATGGACATGGTCTTTGATGTCTGCATGTAAGAAGTGGTATCTGGAAGACAATATAAGATAATGTATGCAATGAGAAATAAAAGACAAAGATACTGCTGTTCACACTGGAAAATGATCTCTCAGGTGAATAGGTAAAATGTCTTAAGAGTCCTGGAACCCTGTCATTTTTAGAGTCGGATCTCTTAATTAGTAGGACTTGCCATTTTACAGACATGTCACCTGTGCAAGAGAGAGCTTCACTCATCTTTGCTTTGCATAGGGATCTAAGCACTCAGAAAGCACTCAGAGAAATCCGGGATTTCTCAAGAGAGTGGCCTAAATAGCAGAAAAATTAAACAAAGGCCCGGATGGAAGAGAAATATAGAGATCTGAACCCCAGGAGCTCTGAGCGTATTCAGAAAAGCAGAGTCCTAGGCTATCCAGCCCACTCCTTTGGTCATATTTTTCGCTTCTAAACAAAAAACGACGACTGCATGAGCACTTTGATCACTAGTTTGTCATGCAGACTGTTGGCTCCACCTTTCCCAGCCTTTCTGTTTCTGAAAGAAAGCTGCTATGGCTGCTTCACTTCACGTTGAAGTCAGTGCTGTTACTGCTTGGAAGCCTGAAAGTGCCTGGGAAGCGCAAGCAGCACCTGGGATCTGCTGGTTGAGCTCAGAGCTACCTACCAGTTATATCTGAGCACTGCTCATGGAGCCATTAATTGACACACCACATGCTAACAGACGGTCTCACACTGGACAGTAAATTATGAGGCTTGCTTATGCCTTTAAAAGATGCAATATCTTCTGGTTTTTTAGTGCTCACAAATGATCCACATGAGTGAGCTACTACATTACAAAAGGGATTGATGGAAGGCTGGCTAGCATGGGAAATGATATTAAAAGCTATCTGTCATTAATTGTACCTCTCACTTACTGTATCACAAAAACATATTGTTTTGATAATATAGGTGGGTTCTCCAACAAGAAACAATTAATCCCATTCTTTGCCAGAGGCAGCATCGCAGTTACAAATAAAGGAGTAGTCAAAAAAGTAAAATTATTCCAGAAGAGTAAGTAAAAACTCCGGAGTTGGCATTCTGTTGAAATCTGTGCTCAAAGTAGGGTTTTTTCATGCTTCAGTTTCTGTATATAGCTTCCAAATTAAGCACCACCATCCATGAAGGAATCACAGATTTTTTCTTAAATGACTTTGCTAAATATTTACCAGTTTCTTTTTAATAGGAAAAAGATTTTTTTTTTTTGCTATTTTTTTTCACATCCCAATTTAGATCATTCTAATTAAACAGCAAAACCTTCAAAATCCACAAACTGTGAATTCATGATATGTCTTGCACATGTAATACATTTACCAGCTGTATCTTAAAAACTGTTCCTGCTAATGCGGAGAGCCTCAGTCCTCAGCAAAGTGGTCAAGAATATATGGGGAAGAGCTGGGACTCTGTGCAAACTGGTAGACATGACATCAGCTGGGGAAGCACAAAGGACTGATTGGAAGATCGAGACCTGAGGTGAGAGCCCAGCAAAAATGTGCATGAGGCCTGGAAAGGGGCAGGTCCATGTGCTAGCAGAGTGATAAGGAAAAGTCGTAGGAACAGTTCTCAGGACAGGCTGTAAGTGCTTAGAAATGGCAACTACCACTCGATTCCTTGCCTGCATAGGATATGATAAGTAGATCCTGCACAGCTCCCCACTATTTCTGTGCCATGTTTTCAACAGCCTTATGCAGCTTCAAGCAAAAACAAACAGATGATATCATTTCTACATTTAAATTAAAAAAATATATATAACTGCAAATTAACAGTGTACATAATATTTCTTCCAAGTGGGAGAAGTATAACTCAGTCACTGACAGAATGTGAACTTGTCTATGATACCAAACTTTTCACAGAACTACTCAAGAAGGTACTTATGAGGCCAATTTTTATTACATAAGCACAGCTGGAAGCTGAAGGTCATCTCTTACACCCATACTAGTATACTCACAACTATCTATGGTAATGTCGATACTGAGTATGAGCATATACAACGGGGTGTTGAGCATATAGAATAAATCCAGCAGTAAGAATTATCATAGGTCATCTTTTCATAGTTTTTGCCACAGCTAGTCTGATCCAACTTTGCCTATCCAACTATGTTTGCAATCACTGCACTGAAAGACCATTCACAAGCTATTGATCCAACTTCATTTGACCTGCCCCATTCAGGTCAGCAATCCCTAAAAGCACCAATGCAGAAATACGACTAATGCCAGATGGCAAAGACCCTGGCACTCCCTCTCTTAAAAAGCTACTTCTTCAATAGATCTGCTTCTGTCAGTGCAGGGATGTAGAAGAGTTATCTGGAAAGCATGTAAAAGCATACTTCCCTCGAGTATGGAAATAATGCATGATACTGAGGAACTTTATGCTTTAGGGATTTGATTCTTATGAAACATGAGGCCGACAGATGCACTGGTGGTTTTCAGTGACTGAACACATACACTTGGGAAGGATTTGCTGGATACTTTCAGCATTTCAAGGCCTGGCTGGATGGGGCTTTAAGCAACCTGGTCTAGTGGGAGGTGTCCCTACCTATAGCAGGGGGGCTGGAACTAGATGATCTTAAAGGTCTCTTCCAACACAAACCATTCTATGATTCCATGATTTCAAGTGCCTAATACCTAACTTTTTCAGGTACATCTATGAATATGTATTTGCACATGCTTGCACAAGCTAAGACGGAGAGAGACAAGCAACTAAATAGACTGGATGTATATGCCTTCTTTTTTTTCCCCCTCTGTAATTTATCTGTTTCCAAGGCCAGCATGCTTTCCCCTGGCTCTGTTTCCTAAAGCGATCCTCAAGTGGCAACAAGTGACCAGAATGATTTCCATTGTCTGCTGGCTCTGGTTAATGCACTTTTGGATTCATCTGCATTATCAGCAAAGTGGTATCTGTCACTCAAGTTGCCAAGCTGCACTCAGCAATGGCACAGAGAACAATACTGCGATGTTCAGTATGATAACACAGTTCAGTTCATTCTATTCTCTTGCAAACTGAAACATAGTCTTGGTTAATGTACACCACGTTTTTCATTTCTGAGGAATATTCTTTCCCCAGGAACATACTGTATGTCAAATAAGAAAAAGGCATCTCTTTACTTATTGCATTCATGTCATACACCCAGACCTCTCACACATTCTATCCTGGCAAATCTGACTTGCAGTTATGTGCACTGAGCAAATTACTAATTACCAGAGATTAAAAATTAATAAAAATAAATTTTGAAAAATTAAAAAAAATTAAAGAAATTGGTCTTATTTCTTCCCAGGCCCACCATCTGATTTAAAAAAAAAAAAAAAAAAAAAAAAAGATGCAAGGCTGAACCACTGTGAGCCTCCACTGTGCCTCTATGGCACAAGACAGACTCTTAAAATATGTCATTCACCCCACTGCCACTGTCTCTTTTTTTCTCCTCCATTGCCTTTCTCACTCTGGCTGGTGGAAACATGTTTAACCAATTAAAATTACAATGCAGTATCAGCTGTAGAAAAGTTTGTCCTCTTCCCCAGTGTGAATGTAGCTGTACAATAATAGCAACGTTCATTTTTGATGTCTAGATAGCTTGTCCCTCTGAATGGAGGAGACCATTATCCCGTGACTGTGTTCTGTTCTGCTGATATAATCTCTTAAATAAAGTTTCACTGTTTACTTTCCTTAATTGAAGTACAATAGCAAAGACATGGTCTTTGAAAAGCTTCATATTAGTCTCTGCCTTAGAGCTTTGAAGGTGTTTCAAGTTGCTTTTCAGCATACTTCAAAACATCCTTGATGAAAGAGTGCATATGGAGCAGGAGTGGGAATGTTACTGGCAAAACTAATGGCACATATTTTATGCAGAGTTGTAAAGGTTTACTTAACTGCAAACCTTCTGCCAACTTTCTCACTATGGTTTTGATCCTTTTACTACTCTGCTAAGTGATAAAATCCTACAAAACCCATAGACAAAATATTTTTCTTGCCTGCCTTATTTTGTCCCTTTTTGGAGCTGAATACTTCCTGAGTATCTCTCCCTCTCTCTAACTCTTATATTTTTCAGTATCACTTTATTTCCTTAGTCCTAAAAAGGAATCTTCAAAGAATGAAGCACAGGTTGGCAATGACAAATGTATGGGTAAATAGATCTGATACTCACAGTCATTTTCCTTTTACTGTGGACTATGTGAACTTATTTAAAGCAATAAAAAAAAGAAAGAAAAATCATTTTAATATGGCCTAAAATAGAATCTCAGTGCAACTATAGTTGGCACACAACTACAATTAATTGAGTGTGCAAGCTGAGCAAGAAAAATGGGAAATTACTCACTGGTAAGAAAATGCTGGGAAGTAGGGCCAAAATCCCTGTGAGCTTCATGCAGTTGCCTGATACGCTCATCAATGGCCACCTGTGAAGAGAGGAGAAAAAAAAATCCCATGACTTTCTGCAAAAAAAGTAACAAGTAGCAATTATAGTCAGATACTTTTTTCATTAGAGAACATTCTGTTTAAAATTAAGAAGGCTCCTGCAACAATCAGGGATTAACTGGGATTTAATGTGTCTTTTTCAAAAGAAAGGAGGTCAAAAGAGGTTTTTTTCCCCTAACTTAAATCGATGCTGGAACAAGTTAAAAATGAACAGGCTGATAAATAAAGGTGCAGCAATTTTGCCTGACTATATCGACTTGCAAAGACTATGATCATTGACTGCCATTACTGAAGTCAGAAACATTTCTCTATGTTAATACTTCTACTGGACCTAGTGCAGGAGTACTTTTTGAGGGCATATGCTTTAAATCAGCATATGAAAAGTAATCTATTTTAATGTGAACACAGTAACCATATTTTGGAAGAATGCTGAATTGAGGGTACTCAGATCACATCTGGGTGCAAACATTTCTCTATTTTTATTTTTTGTCCCCTTGATCCTTTCTTCCTTGGAAGATGCTCTTTCAAGGACTGCCAGGATTGCTCTATGGATTGGGAGTGGTAGGGGGTGGTTTCCTGTATGAGAATGACAACATCAAGTCTTCAATTAGAATAGTCTATAGGACCCCTGTGGCATTTGTCACCACTGTTAGCTTGCAGTCCATACAACTTCTTTAAGTGTGGCAAAGCCAATAACACTTATCATTACAAAATATCCAGGAGAGATTTGAGTTGCTCAAAATTATTACACTGAGATTTTTCACATCCTATGCACATCCAGCAAAAAAGAAATAAGCTAAACATCTCAGAGTAAACTTTCAAACTGAACAACCTTGGACGTGAGCCAGGAAATGTCTCTGTCTAGAGGTAACTTTCTTAATACAGAGATTAATAACAACTGGGGAACCCGGAATACTCTTTGAGAACAAGCACTTCAGAATTCAAAGGTACTCCATTTGGTTACCAAAAAGTGCCAAAAACTGACCTACTGTATGCAACCTTTTAGGTGCCCAAAGATGGTGTCACTGTTGATGTTAGAGCAAAGAATATTATTGAATTCGGTCTGAACGATTTTTACTAAGATGTAAATGATAAAATAACAGAATTTGAAGTCACAGTTACTGGAAAAAAAAAGAAGAAACAATAATTACTTAAAATTCCTGAAGACTGGGTACCTCTTCCAATAAATGAAAGATGGATTTCACTTTATGGCTGAAACTCTAACTAGTGGGAGAAACAGAATTGTATCCACCGGTCAGAGAATCACGGACTCATAGAATGGTTTGGGTCTTCATAGCTTTGTCATGATTCTCGAAAAAAATGCTTTCACTTCTCATTACCAAGAACAAGCAATATGTAATTTGTCAATTTAAATTTTGTCTTAATTTTTTCCTAGGAAGCAAATGACATAAGCTCCACCAATATAAATATATCCAGGAGTTCATGCTGTGCACTGAACTAAATGCAGTCTTCCTTAGAACAAAATGTGCAAAACTGCAGTTGCGCGTGAAGAAAACAGCAAATTTTTTAACCCAACCGAACCATTCATTTTCCTTATTTTATATGCAAGAAAATATATGTAATGGCAATGAAGTTTTACAATAAAAAAATACATTTCGCAATAGCCAAAGAAAACAAAATGTCTCCTGACTTCAGTGGCCTATTTCTGCTAGTATCAGCTCAGTCAGATCACTGTGCAAGAAAGGCACTGTTAGAGAGGTACTGTTACCAGTTTATAACGTAACAAGATCAACTGCATTAGGCTGTCTTTTAGTTATAATTCCCTACATTATTTCTCCACAGATAATGCTACTGAAAAATAAACAGTCAAATTCCTAAAAGTTCAGCTGTTTGATTCACCTGAATCAAGATACAAGAACATGGTTTTAAATGACCAAACTCTTCTATTTATATCTAATTTTAGCTTAAAAACATTAGGAAATTCTATGATCAAGATACTTGAATTATTGCTTTTCTTCACTAACAATTTTTACTTGAAGAGACATGAATTTCCATTATTTATTTAATCCATATTTTTGTGTTAAACTTATCTTCTTTCAATCATAACAAATGAAGGAGTCACTGTAGAACAGTAAACATTATACATGAAGCTGAGGACTGTAATAAAAAGAACCCACACTGATTTTAAGTGATATTGACATAGAACATAAAAAGCTTCTGCTAAACAAACAAATAAAACATGATATTTAAAGTCCCTTTCCACTAAGAGAGGAGAATTTAAAAACATCTGATGAAACACATTCTGTTTCCCATCATTTGGATGCAGCCATGTGAACTGAATATATAATCAGGTTCAGATAAACAAATGATAATGATAACATAAGCAAAGCTATATAATGTATTTGTTAGGAATAGTTTCTTGGTACGTTATCTAATGTAGTGATCTAATCTTGAAAGCACTTTTTGTAACAGCTCTAATGAAATCAGAATAAGGATTTGTTGGGTTCAAATTGGGCCAACTCCTAAAGTCTCTCATTTTTGCTATTTTTTCTGGGTTTTAATTGAACATTTTTAGTAATATGAAGTGTTATATTGTGTTCACATCCAGATTACAAAACAAGCCTAGATAAAGAAAAAGGAAAAAGGAAAATTAAATGTTTTGATTCTCAGTGTCTTTCATGTCCTCAAAAAGTACCAGTCACTAAGTATTAAGTAGTGCTGTAGTTGCAGAGCTACTTGGAATGCCATGATGGAGGAAGGAGGCACATACAATACAATACATACAATACTACTGTTAATGCTGTGCCTGCAGATAACAAGTGCCCACTGCAAAGAGCTGTAAAAAAGGTCTCTCTCTTGTTCTGTGAATCTTATATACTCGGCTGTACAATTCAGCACTGCCACTACACAATGCTCAGCCAAAGCCTAGCACTGTGCCTTCCTCATAGCTTCGATTTTGAACTAGAGTTCAGCAGGGGAAACCGCCTCCATGGTACCTTCTGGACAGGTTGTCTCTGAATGTACTCTGCAAATGAGTGGCTCTGAGTGTTGCATGTAAGCGAAGGTGACTGCTAGCTGGCAGGTTTTTTTGTGCTCATTATGCATTGCGAATTCTAATTCAATGAACTTTGCAAGGCACTTACTGAAACAAGTCTTATTTTTGACAATAGCCACAATGAATCTGCAGTGATGAAGGAAGCTGGCAACCAAGTTCTGTGAGAAAATATTAGGCAAATGGGAAATCTTACAAGTGATTGTATGAATACCTCCACCTTCTTTAGCATGGTGGCAGCCCAGAAAGAGACTCTGATTCAGGCACCTGAACTATCAGTTAATTCACTTCTCTGTCATAGGCCTCTGTTCAGACCTGCTTCTCTTAATGTCCTTTCATATGCTTAGAGAACAAATAACACAAAAATTCTAAAATGCTAGCTATCTGTTAAAAACTACTTATCTATCTCCTTCCTGAAATATTCAAAGTCTCCTGCAGTGCTCCCTAAGAGATCTAGCATGCAACTGCATTTGGCTTTTCTGGTCCTCATACTGTGAACAATAAATGTGTGAATGCACACTCTTGCACAAAAAGGCACAGACAAATGCCTACATGTCTGCTCAAATTATACTGCACCACAAGCATCTTTGCTGTACCATAGCACAGTGCAGTCCAACTGCTGCCATGCTAGTGAACCAGCTGAAAACATGCATTATACACTCATCTGTTCTTGCCTGAAAACATTACCATCTTTCAAAGATTAGTTATTGCAAAAAGATTTAATAATGTTCTTCATGTTCTGATTTTTCCACAGCAGCCATGCTTGTAATACATATTTATTTTCCAAGAACGTTGGACAAGCAAGGGAATAAAGTGTATGACAGAAATGGGATTTAAATTAGCATCCCTTAACTTGCAGTGTGATGTTGTTGCTAGAACTGAAAGAACTGCTGGTTTTCTCCTAAAAGACTTCAGAAGAAACAGTGTGAGGAGGAATGGATCAAAATCTTTTCTGTTTGTAGACTGATTGTTTATTTGCACTCATGTAAAAAACAGCAATTCCACATGTGACACCAGTGAGAGCATTACTTGAAAGGTCAATACGCAGTTTAAAAACCGAAAGTAGCAAATGAAAATTCTGTACAATTATACTTCACACATCTATGTACATTGTATGTACTCTACTCTTGGGACTCACCCCAAATGAATTCCTAGAATCATTAGGAAAAGAGCTCTAAGACCACCTGGTCCAACCACCAGCCCATCTCCACCGTGTCCCCTAACCACGTCACTCAATATCACATCTACAACATTCTCAAAGTCCTCCCTCCAGTGACAGTGACTCCACCACCCCCCTGGGCAGCCTGTGCCACCATTCTTTCTGAGGAGAAAGAAGATGAATCTCTCGTAAGTACCTTAATTTTCAATATAAAGTAAGACAATTTTTTTTTCTTCCTGTGTTTTCTCTGCACAGAGTTACATTTGCAGTTCTGAAGCTGACTTATATTCTTTCTAGGAAAAAAAAAAGATCTTTTTTATCACTGATGCTCACGGAAAAGAACAGCAGCTTCTTACTACGCCTATTTCTAAGCCAAATCATGCTATCAAAGTGTCTCCACTTCATACTGTCATGTGCTATTTTGATAAGAGATTATTAATAACATAATAAAGAAAAGAATGTTCAATTCTCCCTCTTCCTGATTCATCACTGCCAGGTCTACTAGCATGCCAGCCAAGCGCTACAATCCCAACATTAAATGCAGAAAAAAAAATACTTTTTTTTCCTTAAAGAAAATGAAACTTTTTTTTTCTCCTGAATGTTCTCACTTCTGAATACAATATATATCAAATATGAGCCAATTTTAGAATATCTTCTAATCCACCAAGAACACAGCTTAAAATGGGAAAGGGAGAATGGATTTAATTAAGTTCTATGTTGTCAAATTACTTCATTTTCTAGGTTTAGACCAGTGATAGCAGAGCAGAGGGGTCAGGTAGGTCTCACCTATTCAACTCAATAGAGACTTTTACATTGGAGTTTAACTTCTTTAAATTATTGCTCATTTGAAGCACAGCACAGCATAATCTCTTCTGAGGTCAGACTGTTGTCCTTTCTGTAAGGGTATCTAAGGGCGCATACAGCATAATATATAGACACCAATTCTACAATTAGGCTGTCCCAAATGCTGGCAGATTATATGAAGGTGAAGTAGCAATTTTTAGTGCTTATTAACATGACAAAGTAGAATTTAAATTAATATTTAACAAAACACAATCTATAAGGAGTGAAGACAACTGTTAAGAAAAAGATGGCTGAATATGCTCAGGATTCTGAGGAGAACTGGCAAGGAAAGAAGGAAGAGAGCAGAAGCTGATTGTCTAAACAGCTGTATTTAGTGCAGCAGCAAAATGACATAAACTGTTTTTTTAAATTTGCTTCAGCAAAGGCTGTTCTCATGAAAAGCAAAGGACAATCTTCTGTATTTAATAAGCATGCATAAATACAATACTTAATAAAATAACACTCCTTTAATTCCCTCACCACACTTATAGCATTTCCAAAGCCTCTTGACCTTGACTCCGATCACATCCAATCTAACTGCATATCAAAGGAAACCGGCTTCCACAAGACCCTCTTTAATGTTACACAGCAATTCTCCTCCCAGTAGCTGAAAAGCCTCTTTCTTTTCTCTCCATGACTCAGAGCTGCCAAACCAGTACGTTCTTTACAAATCAATAAACAGGAAGATCTGATCTACTGTACTTTCAGTAGCTGCTCAATTCAGCCACTCACTGCTCCTTTATATATTAGGAGATAAGGATGGATTTAAATAAGGACTCTTGGTGCTGTTACTGAAGAACAGCCAGGGAAAAGGCACTTGATAGGCATCGTTCTTAACTGGCTGAACTTCAAGCTTAAGACTTGATCATGACTGAGCCTAAGGCACAGGAAAGGACTATTTTCCTGGTGAAAAGTTCAGTAATCTGAAACATTCTGAGTTTAAAAATAGCATTATGTGTGCTTATTTTCCACGTGAAAGAAGAAAAAATGGCAAACATTTTATTACCCATGTGATTTACATTTGTTACAAAGGCTACATTGCAATGCCAACATCTCTAGGTCATGGTGGGACAGTATGCTTCATCAGATGAAAATCAGATGAAAATCTGCAGAGTTCATGGAATTCTCCTTTCAGAAAAAAATAAATCTAAAATCTAGCTTGATATTTGTATTGCACCTTGCCTGTTTTTTTTAAATCCACAAATGAAACAAAGGAGTAAAATGTAATAAAAATTCAGGAAACATTTTAAAACTGTGGGCACAACACCTTAGAAAGTGTGGGGGGGGAGGAGGTGGGGAAGGTAAAATAAGACAACCTGTGGTCTCCTTGAAATAATATGTCTATTATGAACAATCAGCCAAATCTTCTTAGGCATTTGTTTTATAACCCTAATTCAGTGAACTTCAGGCTTCGTAAACATCTATGTCTGAGGAAAGAAAGTTAAATATTATGGTCTAAGTAACAAACACATTCACATTTAGAAGAAATAAAACACTTGTAAACACTGTGAAATCTTATGGACAATCATCTTTAGGAAATAGTTTTTCTCTTAAAACGCATCGCTTGTTTTGGATATAAGATACTCTGTTGGAGAGGCCTAGCATTTCACATCACTGCTCCTGTAAAAGCCATCACAGATGCTGGTAGGAGTTCTACAAGGAAATTGTCCTTATTGTTTGTGTATACTACATAAAATGTTTTATGAAACTGACGTGAGCTGAGGATGAACTCAGCCTTTTAAATTTACAAGAAATTGCTGTGTAGTTCTCAATTCTTCAGCGCTTCATTGGTAAAACTTTACAATTCTTGACTTTCCAGCCCCACTATTTCTTTTTTATCATTGCCTTTTGTATGTAATTTATTCAGTCTTCTGAACCATTTTATACCAGATTCCTTGAACAATATTATAGTAGATAAAGAAAATAACTTTACTTGGGAACTATTTCTTCACAGAACAGCACTGCACCACCTACAATGTTTCGATTCAAAAACGATATCAGCTTTATGTATACATACACCCACTGAGATCTCACTATAGATTCCACTCTGGATGGGATATGGCTTTCCTAACCACATCTTTATATATACACACAGAGACAGTGTCTGTGAATACCCTTCTGGGTAACCCGTTCCTGCTTCCATCTTCTGCATAGGCTGGGGCGAGAGAGGCCATGGGACTGGTGGCACTGGAAGCAATGGCCTGCAGAGTTTGTTACTCATTGACTAGATGAACAGTCTCTGCTGCAGGCGTTCCTTTATACCAGCATAACTATCTATGTGCCTGAGCAACAGGGATTAATATGGAAACAGGTATGAGCTGCTGAGAGAAAATATTAGTTAAGCAGCCACTGCTGCCAAGAAATCTACGTAGCCATAATGTGAATTTAGTGATGTAAAACTTGCCAGAAGAGAATTACAAAGAATTTAAGAATTAAAAATGTGCCTTACAGATATGTATCAAAGCAGTGACAGAAGCTGGACTTGATTTTTGTGGTCCCTTCCAACTTGGGATATTCTATAACTCTATTCTATAGTCTCTTTTTATTTTTGAGCTTGGACAAGAGCTCCTTGCTGGCCTCCTGGCGCTTCCGCTTGACTTTCTGCTCCTCAGACTGGACCACTTGTGAGCTTGGAGAAAGTGATCTTGTAGCATAAATCAACTTTCTTGGACTCCCCTTCCCTTCATTGGACTCTTCCATGCAAATCCCTGCAGATACCGAAGTCTGCTTTTCTGTAAGTCCAGGAATCTGGTCTTGCTTTTAGCCCTCCTCTCTCCTTTTAGAACCCTAAACTCAACCACCTCTTGGTCGCTTTCTTTGACCTTCCACTTCCCATTAAATACTTCTTTGTTTGTGAGCATGAGGTCCAGTAGACCACCTGTCCATCAATTGTATCTGGAAAGTATCAATGCTCTCCAGGAACTTAATGGATTACTTATGTCCTGCTGCATTGTTTCCCCAGCAGATATTGAGGTGGTTTCTCATGGGGACCCTGACCCGTGAACGTGAGGGTATTTCTGGCTTTCTATAAAGGCCTTATTTACTATTTCTTTCTGGTCAGAAAGGCGGGCAGGTGCAGCACCCACTGTGATGCCACCCTCTGCCCTTGAATCCTTACCTGCAAGCTCTCAGCTGGCACATCATCATCCCCAGACACAACATGCATTCCAACTACGCTTCAACTCCTTGCCTTCCCACCCTGTACTTCGTACAGAGCCTGCACCCCATCACTGCAGCTCTCCAGTCTTGGATACCATCCCAACAAGTCTCCATGATCCCAACAAGATTATAGCTTTGCCATCACACACAAATCTGTAACTCATCATGTTTATTCCCCATAATGTGTACAATATTCTGAAGAGTACAGACACTTCAAAGAGGCATACCAGCATGCTGATTTCCCAGAAAAAGTCTGGTTATTTTTACATAAATGTGTCTTGGAGGCACTGCCTGGTTTTCATGCCAGTGCTTGAGGTGACACAGATTAAGCCTTGTTTTGTTGATTTTGTGTTCCCTTTTATACACATCACCACAGGACCCTTCCTTGTCAGCCCTGTCCATCACTCTCTCACAGGCCTGCTGGTAACATTCTCCCACATTGTTCCTTGTTTAAAGCCGTTCTTTATGTATCTTGTCTACAGCTCCATAAAACATGCTTCTCAGAGCTGACTGTGCAGATCTACAAGATTCAGTGATTTCTGTCCTGCCTTCGGCATAAAGCTGAAACTCTATATACTGTATTGTTCTCATTTCTGTATTGTAGGGTGGAGCAAGCATTAAGAAGAATATATGTGCTACCCTTAGCCTCTGGAGGATTATTGATCTTAAAACGAATCTAACTTTGATGCAGTTTGACATTTTCAAAGTCGGTGGCAACAAGGGACCTGCCACTAGGGAAAGAATGTCGTATGCAGTAAGTAAAACCATCTAGTACGGAGCTCATCATGGCATATATTCTTTCAAAGATCAAATCTTACTTTTGAGATGCAGGCATCTGTACATTACTTTGAAATGTCTCCACATATATATATATTTTTTAACAGTCTTTCTAGCCTTCACCATTACTCAACATTTATAAGAATTTTAGGTAGTATACTGTGATTGTCTCTAGGCACCATAACCAATTGGAAAGAGCCCAGGAAAATGAACAAGAGTGACAGTGACACACAGCGATGGGCTGAGCGAGCAACTGCAGCTGAGATTGATGAAGAGAAGTCTTAAGAAATCAGGCAACAGGGACGAGTCCTCCAGCAAATCAACAGATCATCCAGAATAATCCGTTCTTCATGTCCAGGGCAGACAGGACAAGATACAATGACCTTAAATTTCACCAATAAGGATTTGTTTGATCAGAAAAGTAAGAAAAAGAAAAGAAGAAGAAATCTAGCAGTAAGAATAACAAAGAACAGGAACAATGTGCCTCATGAACATCTTTCTCCCTGGATGTCCTTGGGAACAAGTCAGACAACATATGCTACGAACAACTTGGGTACAGCTGATTCTGGCTTGAGCACAATTTTTTTATTAAGTTTAGTTTCATTCAAAGGAGTTGCCTGAATATGAAATGATAGTTACAGTCCTCTATTTTCATACTATGAAATACAGTAATTGCTACTATGCTAGTGGTATCTGATTTAATTTGCTAAAAACTCAACAAGAAGTGTTTGGGGGGCTATGAATTATAAATTGTGATGACACCATAAGGAAGAAAAAAATTCCTCCATGTGCTTTCTGTGTTATTTGTGTTAACTGTTCAAAGTAGTGCACTATGAAGATATAAGATATATGGTTTTCGCATTCTGTTGGGAAATTGACAAAATTAGGAGAAACTTATTTTGCACCTCTTGGAGGGAAAAGACAGGTAACTCCTTCAAGTACAAATCTCAGCTTTTCAGCTCTTCTACAACCTACTTTTGCATAAAACTTAGGAGAAATCTTCACTCATAAAACCAGCAATTCAGATTTAGGGGAGGGAGGTGAGGAGAGGCATGCCAATTATTCCTAAAATTGAAGATACATACTATTTCACTCATTGCGTCATAGTGTTTCCAGAACTTTAAATGCCATTGGCATATTACACTAATAAGTATTCTCCATCTTTTCTGCAAGACCAAAGCAACAATTGTGCTCTCCCTTGAAGACAATGCAAACACAACTGATCTGACAGAAACTCAACTGCACCCTTCTTCACTCTCTCGGTCTCATCAATTTCACATACATATCAAGAGGGTTTCAGCAACTTTAAAGAAAAAGCAAGCTGTGAGATACACTACTTTAAAACATCAAAAATAAAATAACAGAAATGACTACGTGCCTTCTGTGACTGCAGAAACTTGCTATTTTTTCTCTCCCATTTCTACCTCAAGTGACTTTCAAGGGGTGCATTCTCTCTTCAGTCACTTTTCTATAAGTAGTATCTTATTTCACAGGAAGTCTTTCTGATTTCACTGACACTATTCATGGAAAAAGTTACAGTTTCACATGAGTAAATGCATCCGGATTGGGACAGAAAACAATAGAAAAGATCAGCTCCAGCAAGAATTCATTACAAAAGATGTGCTGGGGATTGAATTTTCTCTGTTGAATGATCATAGAAAAGCGACTTGCAGCAGGGCAGTACAGGCTGTTGATCTCCAGGGCCTGTCTTGAGGTCATTAACACAGAATTACAGAATCACAGAATAGAATCATAGAATCATAGAATTGCTCAGATTGAAAAAGACCTTAAAGAGCATCAAGTCCAATCACAACCTAACCATACTACCCTAACTAACAACCCTCCACTAAATCATGCCCTTGAGCACCACATCCAAACAGCTCTTAAACACATTCAGGGATGGTGACTCAACCAACTCCATGGGGAGCCCTCTGCAGTGCTTAATAACCCTTTCTGTAAAGAAGTGTTTCCTGATATCCAATCTAAACCTCCCCTGGCACAACTTGAGGCCATTTCCCCTCATCCTGTCACCTGTCACCAGTGAGAAAAGACCAACCCCGCTGTCGCTGTAAGCACCTTTCAGATATTGTAAGAGACCAATAAGGCCTCCTTTTCCCCAGCCTCCTTTTCCCCAGACTAAACAGCCCCAGTTCCTTCAGTCACTCCTCATAGGGCATATTCTCCAAGCCCCTCACAAGCCTTGTTGCCCTTCTTTGGAACTGCTCCAGCATCTCAATGTCGTTTCTCTACTGAGGTGCCCAAGACTGAACATAATACTCAAGGTGAGGCCTCACCAGTGCCGAGTACAGGGGCAGGATGACTTTTCTAGTCCTGCTCACCACATCATTCCTGATACAAGCCAGGATGCCATTGGCCTTCTTGGCCACCTGGGCACACCTCTGGCTCATATTCAGCCAACTGTCCATCAGTATACCAAGGTCCCTTTCCATCAGGCAGCTTTCCAGCCACTCCTCCCCAAACCTCTAGGGTTGCCAGGGGTAGTTGTGACCAAAATGCAGGACCCAACACTTGGCCCTATTGAAACTCACAGTGTTTACGTTGGCCCATCGATGCAGGTCCATCTATCCAGGTCCCCCTGTAGTGCCTTTCTACCCTTTAGCAGATCAACACCTTACATCACTTAAGAACAAACGCATTACATTTAGATTTCAGTGTACCACATTTTAACAAATATATTTATGTTCTTGTGAAGGTTCTTAAAATTGCATGAAGGAATCTCAGAGGTACAGAAAAGTTCTGCAGTGCTGTATAGATGTTGCCCCCATCCTTTCCTTGCATTTTTCCAGAAGAGCTTCTGTTATCTGATTATTCTGTTATCCTTACTCTAGCTGGGTGCTAAAACATTTTCTAACAAGACTGAAATGTTAATTACTACGCTGTTGTTGCTGTAACATTAGTCTTGAGGGGCTCTATCTATCTACTGCTCCTACTTTAACAGGGTTTCTTGATAGATGTGCTTCTTTTAAACATTCTCTCTATGCTTTTGAGGCATGCATGGAAGGTAACAACAGATGTACTATGGTTGGGTCTTTTTAATATACAGCTGTAGAGACATAAAAATGAAACCCTGCTGTGGCCTTTTTTATTCCGTTACCTTCCATGTTAAAGTAGTTATTTCTCATTGTTATCCCTTTTACGGTTTTCTTTTACAAACATTTAAAATTCCTTCTTCTTTTTACACTTCATCCTGTAAATGCTCTTGTTAATGATTTGTAATCTACCCCCAAGGCAAAGCACTCTGTTCTCTTAACAAGATTTGAATGTGCTTTTATTTTTTCTTCTCGTTCTTATTTTTGCTCTCATTAAACAGCAACAAAAAAACATGTTGCACTGAAAATACCATTTGTTTGTGAAAGGTCAGGTAATACACATGATCTCTGTGCCATAGGGAATGTATCTTTGGTGACTTAGGGAACAGAATGTCATACAAGAAAAGTTTTATTTTATAGCTGCCTCAGAACATATGCCTGCAATTTCCAGTTTCAGTTGAACATAACTAATAAAGATTATTCTTTTATGGCATTAGCGACGTTCTCTCACTTCCATTGATCTTTTATCAGTTTTATCGCCCCTTTTCCCCAGATTTGTGAATCTCTTCTGCCCTTATTAGCATTAGCTGTGGGAGTAACTGCCCATCACTGCAAGTAAGAAGCTCAAAGCTCAGTCCTGCACTTCACATGGTATACTTCAAAAAGAGAGATGTCATTCAGTATTGTCTGTACTCAGCACTACTCTTAGCTGATTTTAGCTTTAAACTATTTTCTCTGACCATCTTCAGCTCCTTTCTACTAGCACTGCCCTCTGACAGCTCAGGGATTATCATTCCATCAGTATTCAAGAGACTTCAATTTTCACTCCTAGCTGCTTCACTCTTCCTCCTCTCTTGTCTACTTAATTTGTTGTCGAGCATCATCACTTTCCTTTATTGTTTCAATTCACACTTCAAAATCCATGTTGCTTCCTACTAATGCAGTGAAAATACATTTTTTTAATACATATAGTAAAATTCTCATTTTATTTAATAATGTTTATAAACAGGTGTAGAACTACTCACACTGAGTATTGGGCTCCACATGTCCTACCAAGCCAAAAAATATACAGGGGGATACTAACATACGGAATGCATGGAGGAAGAGGAATATAGGAAAGTACTTCAAAAGGTGGAAGATAAGACAAAAACGCTATTTCCTGGGAAATGTTATGGGACAGTAACAACAATAAAGAATTCTATGTGCAGCAGCAGTTTTATCAATCCCATATCCTTTATCCTTCATATTTTCTACTTTTTCCTCCCTTTTGTCTTTGAGAATTCATGTTACATTGATACTGATAAACCTATTCACTGTAAATAATCCTTACCTCCAGGACCTCCCCAGATGGATTGTTTGTTTGGTTTCCCTTTTAGCTGCACAGGATGAAACCAGTAAAATGATGTCTGTGGGGACAGTTTAATTACAACATGATCTATTCACATTGTTGGACTGTTTCATCCATATGCTTACATCTGGCAAGCTCAGGAATGTAATATTCTGTTTCAAGCTGTATTAAAAGTACTTGCTCAATCAATTGCTGACACAACATGAAAAGAAAAGCTTCATTTCATGAGATTACTGACTGGAAGGATTAAACAAACTTTTATTTATTGTTCTCGTCCAATGAACCTTTTGAAGATGACCTCTTACTCTCAATGACTTAGCAGAATGAGCTGTGTCCCGGCAGCTGCTCGGGCTTGGGAGCATCCATATGATCAGTGCTTAATGCTCCTTGTTATCTGACACTTCTTTGTATACAACCACAGCTCCTGATTTTGCACAAAAGCCTCTTTTTCTCCCTGGGCAAGATGTGCATATAGCACACTGAAAGATAGGAAAATGACTCTTGGCAAATAACAGTTCAAATGGAAACAACTGCTGATAGGATTGATATTACACTGATTGAAGATAACAGCAAAATTTCTATAATAGTGTAGTATGACTTGTGAAAGGAGTTGTCTGCCCCCTGTGGTCAAAGTCTACGCATTTATGCTTTCTAAGCTGAGTTAAATTCAAGTGACATGAAAGCAAAATTTAAGTTATATATGGGCCGCACTATGAAGCCTCAATAATACAGAACACTTTCTAGTTTAAACACTGTCCTATTTCCACACTTAAATCAATTTGAGAATAAAAGGTGCTATATGGTACATATATATATATATGTGTTTATATATACACACACACAGACACACACCCCACATATGTGCTGAGAATATAGAACAGTATATGGTGAAGGTTGAAAGTTATATTGGCAAGAATGGTGACAGCATATGCATTAGTCCAGGAACATCACTACTTCACGTGTACAAAAAAAGCATTACCACATAGTGCACTCAGTAAGTGGCATAAATTTTATTCAATTCTATAATATTACTGACAGATTCCTTGTAACTTTTTTACTCCTCTTTTGGCCAAACTGAATGCCTTATTTACTACTGTCAAACTGTGAG
The DNA here is from genome assembly GCA_002909625.1 of Bambusicola thoracicus. Taxonomy (NCBI): domain Eukaryota; kingdom Metazoa; phylum Chordata; class Aves; order Galliformes; family Phasianidae; genus Bambusicola; species Bambusicola thoracicus. The sequence continues at coordinate 57,596 of PPHD01000041.1, forward strand.
GATCCCAGAGGAATCAGAACACTTCTGAAAAGCTTTTACAGCTCCCCAGCTCAGCCCATCTCCCAGTAAGATCCTGCCATGGGCAAAGGAGGGTTCTGCCTTCCCAGTGTAAGAAAGCCCCACCCTGCAACCTGCAGGAGGAGGTGATGCCAAAGCAGTGGCATTTGGGGTAACTGACTACTGACATTTTACAGAATTCAAACATATTAGTGCAAACCTTAAACAGATCTTTTTTGCATATTGGCTCAAAAATGAATGTAACAAACCCTGGAGCATAAATGTCATGGTAGAGTTCTTAAAAATGCACGTATCATCTATCTGCATGGCCTCAAAATATGAAAAATATGTACCCTTTAACCTATAGATAAGGTTATAGATATATAACCTTTTATTTAGGAAAGGTTAAACTCTAAAAAGTCACATTCTGAAAATCATTTTGGTTGTTTATTAAAGGCCATAGAAAACCTCTCAGTTTACCACTTTGCTTCCGCAGTTATCTCTATTTCACCACCATTTTTTTCAGAGGTAAATAATTTAATTCTGTTTCACCTTAGCTTATTACTCAGTTACTTGAGAAGACAGGCATTTGGGAAATCTAAGAATAGAAGAGACCTTGGGGAACCAAGACAAGGGAACAGTGATCCTGAGGTGAAGCACGGCTGGAGGACAGCACAATGCAAGCAAACTGTGGAAACAAGGAGTAACGATAGGAAAGATGCAAAGACAGGATTTCCAACACAGTCTGAAGCTAGTCTCAAAACCTGAACTTGCAGCATCTGCATATGGGTCCCATATAATATACTGACAGGCAGTTTAATTGGCAATTAGAAAACTTTAATTTACTAAGCCAGAAACCCTTTTTGAATGTCTAGTGTACAAGCTATTGTTATCACAGTGACAAGTTGTCACTTGGCCTTCCTGTAGGCAAATAAAGGGAACAAATGAGCTTTCTCTCGAAACATATATATTTGTGAAAGACTTTCTTCTGAAGGACTTATTCTAAAAAGGATTCCACAGAGAAAAAAAGAGTATATCAATTCTTATAGCTCATAAAATTTGAGTGATTTCCATGAAAGATTCTATTAACTTTCTATAAAACTCCTTTAAAATTCCACATAAGGACACCTTAAACCCATGCATATAGCTTAAAAAATAAAGATGGACTTGATTTTACTTCCAGTAAAGCCTTCAACTTGGTTGCTATTTGCTTTAATTATACAAGATGCCATGTTTTTTATATAAAACTGTGTTAACACTTCTGAGATTGAAATTCATTCTCAGGGATTATCAGAAGTAAAAAAAACTCCACCACTACATGACAATAGGAGAGGTCACTTGCCCATTATGGAAGGTCTTTGCAGGATCATCTAACCGCAAAATCAAACAGATGCCATTAAAATTAGGTGAGCAACCCCACTGTCCAGGCAACAAACAGGGTTAACACATCAGGATGGCTGAGATTTCTAAAGAAATCCTACAACAGAAATAAGTTTCTGCTTGCTTTTTTTCCCGACTAATTATTTCAGAGCAAAGAAACCAGACCACTTGTAAAAAGCAAAATGATATTTGATAGATATACTGCCATATACCACTGCAATGAGCTTACACACTTGAAACAGACATGCAAAGGAATTACATGCAGCACTGAGCCTTCTGTAACTTACGTTAAAAATAACTAACTCACAAGCAGAAGTTTACAAATGGATGATAAAAAGACTTAGCTGCTGAGTGTTTTTTGTGTGCCCAGATTCATTTTTTTTAACTTAATGAAAACCTACAGGAACAAAAACATGGAAGTAGAGTCATTTAACTCCAAAACCTTTCTTGTCTGGCATGCCAGCTTTTCTTTGCCCATTTTGAATCAATAGCAGAGTGTTAGTACTATACAGATGAAATTTTACTGCAGTTATAAGAAACCCAAAATGAACACGAGTGACATTTTTGAGGTCCAGCTCCAGCTCTTCACTTTTTCTGTTTGTCTTTTACTATCACGTAGTTATGTACTTTTAAAAACTCACACTTGTATCTTAAAAAAAATCAAAATAAAACTGCACTGAACAAAGTTTTTCTTTTTCTCTTCTCTTTCTCTCATTAGAACTCTCTCTCTGCTCTTGCAGATCCTATTATGCCTTCTCTTTTGTACCCTGGTAGGTGCTTTCACAACCTCCATAGCCTTCCCACAATGTCATGGGAATACAAAAACCAACAAAAATAATCTTCCCACTCTTAGCCAACCAAACCTAAGACAGAAGGCATTATTTAGACAGCCTATTCAGTCACTAACTCCACCATGCAGTAGCATTCCTCTGAACAAACAAGTGCTTTGATTACACACTGCTGGAATGGTAATGCTGGCCTACAGTTATGTGTCAGCAACTGCTTTCTGGCTGCAGAGGCCAGATTCCGCTCTGATGATCTGTAATTGCTTTTGACCAGCTAATTTGTATAATTCTGGGTTGCCAGCAGTAGCTTACATGAGACTGTAAGGTAGCTACAAATTTCAAAGTGAACTTTGAAAACAACTTTGTGAGGAACCAATAGACTAGTTATGGAACTGTACAGTGTACACTGAGATTGCAATAAGTGTAGGAAAACCACATGGGCAAAATTTCCTAGACTACACATATCTTAGAAAAAATACAGCCACAAGGACACAAGGGTTGCATTTGATTTTGAAATACACAGCCTTGTAGAGCATTTCCCTAAGGTCAGTAACTATCAGTGTGTTTCAGGCACCCACACCATCACACTGTCTTGTAATTTAGCATTTGTGTCATCTAAGCAAAAGCAATCACAACAGTCAGGAAGAAAAGGGAAATAAACAGCTGAGAACCCAGAAATACAGGTTTTGTGTTATTAATGTTGCTCATATGAGAAAGCAAGTGGTGGGATCTGAAGGGTGCAGAACTTGGTAAAGGAAAAATACAATTTGTGATTGTTCTTAAATTGGTCACTTTTAATTTTTCCTTTTTCACGTGCAGCTGCAGATTTCCTACACTGAGTCAAGGAGGCTTAAGCAAATTCATCTGCAAAGAACTAATACACCCCAGAACAAATATCTTCTTACATCTTAAATCAAATGCACATTCAGTAGCATTGACTATGCCCTTTTTTCAGTCCATGGACATGACTACAACATCTAAAGCTACAGATCTGAGGTATACCCTGAGAGGTATAATCACTCATTTATATCTGCATTACCATCGATATCGAAACACTAGAAATGTGAGGACTGTCTTCAAATTTATGTTAGACTGTCAAAGGGTACAATTTTAATGTAGCCTTCTTTTTTTTCTTTCTAGTTTTAGAAGTTTTAACATGAAATCTTGGACTTGGAGTTTAAACATTGTTCCCTTGAGAAAGTGTGTTATTGAACTCTACTAAACTAAACCTATATCTGCAAAACCATTTTGCCAGCTGAATTTCTGTCACTATTATGAGCACTTTAAATCATTCAGTGAAAGAAACGATATTTTCGTATTAATTGGGAAATCATTTCCCAAATTCTATACTGGCAGCTAACATTTCATCTTGAATAGATTCGTATTTGCTACAGTATCTGTATAAAAGTTTATATTCAAACTATGTTAATCTTTAAGAATTCTACAATTTGTATCTACACATGTAAATTGTGTGATGTCTTAACAGATTTTGCTGCATTACTAGGAACACTAGAAGTCCTGCTCTAAAAGCTCTGTTTCATACACTATGAAATTCCTCAGGATAACTAGACACATTTCTTCGCAAAATCGTACTGTGTCTGGCTGTTGGCCAGATTATGATCTTGGAAATAAATAACAAGGGAATAAATATTCAGTTAAGTGCTTACTATTAATCTGTGAGAATTAAAAGGATTGAGTGACATAGCAATAAGCACCAGAAAACAGATAAAATAAAACCCTGTTGATCAGACAATCTTTTGCAAATCAGAATGAAACCTTAGTTTTGTAATAATTAAGGTACATTACTAATAATCTGACTTGAATATTATTTTTTTAAAAGCAAAACAAAGCACACAACACAATTAACTGCAACCGAGCATCTGCTTCATACTTAGAAGGAAGGCAAAGTTCTATGACACAAGGAGTGCTCTGTAACTATAGAATAATCAGCAGATTGGAGGCCTTTCTTGAATCCTGACCTTTCTCAAGTTCAACAAAATGTTAACAATGAAGTTTAATAAATGTCCAGATCTGGACATCTTGCTCTGTGCTTAAGAACAAGCATTGTGACTGGAATCAACTTGTATAGGCATTAAGCAAAAAAATTTCCAGAAGAGATAAAAGATGAACTTTACAACAATAATTAATGAGTAACTATGATGTGGCTTAGGGTAAATATTATTAATGGTATAAAATAAATATAGCTCTCTGCATTATTACTGAAAAAGATGCTATTATTATTACTAAACAGATGTGCGCTATATTAATCAGGAAATACAAAATATTTGAATATGAACTCTTTCTTAAAGAAGACAGCTTTCAGTATAGATGCATATTATTTTCAGACAGAGTACAATCAATACCAGTTTCTGGATTTGTAATTTTATAGCTTTAACAGCCTGCAGACATTACATCAGCTATCAGAGACACTGAAACTACAGCAACCGTCATCTCAACAGTACCACCCATCTAATAACTTGGCCAAGTAAGCTGAGATCATAATGATGCTGTTTGGCTCTTCAGACTTTAACAAGTTATTCTGGATCATTTAGTGTAACTTCCTGCAGTTCAGAAAAGTGGCTCCTGAATTCATAAGCCTGGTTTACGCATTTTGAGGTTTACATATTACACTACACCCTCATGGAATACCACTCTTACTGTCTGTGCATCCGAACAATTTAACAATACTTAAGAATATAGCAATCAAACTTCACTTAAAAAACAACACACTGTAGAACAAATAAAGCATTCCAGTGGCAGAAAATGAAGAAGTATTAGATTATCCACCATTTACTTCAAATCTACCATTTAACCATATCTACCAATTTAACTTCCATTGGTTAACCAGATGAAGACAATCAAGAAATATTGCCAGTGTAACAAATTGATCTGAGATGCTGACCATCTTAGAATTATTCTTGTTGAAGTTTGCTAAATTATTCCTTTGATGTTTGGAAAAAAAGATGTATTGAAAGTTGAACTACTAATAAAATTTCACTACATCACTTCCAAGAAATGTTATTCTTTACACCAAACCGGTGAGTACCAAATTTCCACTAACTTTGTTCCATTATTTTATACAAGTGAAATACTTACACACCATTTTTGCCTTTTTAGTAGCAAAGCTGAGAAGAAAATGTGGTTATATTGCCTGGGACAAAAACTAAATTCTTTAAAAACAAACAAACAAACAAAAAACACCAAAACCAGAAAACCAAACCAAAAAAAAGCTCATGTCTTTAAAATTTATACTTA
>PPHD01000041.1:63032-99161 GCA_002909625.1 Bambusicola thoracicus
AAAAAAAAAAAAAAAAAAAAAAAAAAACCCTGCTAATTTTTTCTCTCACAATAACTTCACAGTTCTTACAAAACATTTAGTTACAGCATTTATGACAAAGTAGTATTGGTCACAATGGCAAACTTGCTTAATACTAAAATTGAACAGGAACGGACTGAAAGTGCTATATATATCTATATAGTTACCACATGGAAAAAGTGAAGTTGTGGGACGAAGATCATAATGCGCATTTATATGCTGAAAATCAAACCTGAGCCCTTCCTGAACATGATCCTATATTTTTATAAATATATACTTTAAAGAACTTTTGGAATGGTAGCATTAATAGATATCATAAGAGCAAGGATTGAAACAATCAGGTGTTATTTCTTAGAGTTCCTGTGCCAGTATGGAATAAATTAAGACAAATACGTACCTCGAGAAAGGCAAACAAATGAGATTGTTTGCTCTGTTTCAAATTTATGACCTGACTAATATGACACCGAAAGGACTCGAAGTCCTTGTACTTTTTGTTCTATTTTGTTCTACAAAACACAGTATTCTGTAGATAAAGTGCACTGCAGACAAAAAGATGAAGGAACTCTAATGAATGATGCTCAGATGAAAAGAATCAATGAAAAATATCCAGCTGTGCTAAAAAGGCTTCAAATTATCATTTATGCAACTGATGCACACAATAGGTGTTGGGAAGGAAAAGAAAATTACTATAAGCCATCTCTCTGGCAAAGTATCAATGTAATTCACTTTTCAATCGTAAAGGAAATGTAGGGCAGGGAAAACATTTTCAATCAGAGAAAAACAAATACTACTAGAAATTCTGAGTGCTGTCACTGGAAGATTGCGGTCATCAGTAGAGGTTCAGAAATGGAATGTAAATCATTTAACTACAATTATATCCAAAACTAAGCATAACATTTATTATGCATTTCTACTCCAGGTAGTCCCAGTCCAATTGTGAAAAGCAATGCTTAACCTTTTCTCACGGGGCTGGGTCATGGGAGAAGGTGGCTACACAATACAGGATTTCATTTAAATAGCTGCACACCCTGCTCACATTATGTGCAATGGTCCAGCCTCTCTTTGTCTCTCTACATCTCTCATAGCAGAGCAGGGAACCGGAGAGGAGTTGCATGCTGTGATGGAAATGTGCGGATGCCTCTGGAAGTCTACAAAAAGATTAAACCATGTTGGGCCCCTGCCTTCCTCTCCGGACTTTTTTCTCCCTCCACAACCTATATTTCTGACAAAAGGGCAGTGTGATCAATCATACTTCCCTGAGCATTGCAACAAACCTTAACAGAACCGCCCCCATAGAGCCTTGTGAATGGTAGCTTTTTAGTAGTTCAGGTTAGTGTTAGTGTTGATATGACAGTGTAAGAGACACAAAAGTTCAAGTGGGATAAAGACAAACAAGCCCCAACACACACAAGAACAGAAGAATACTTCTTCAGTCATCATCTACAGGTTGAGTTTTCAGTTATCTAAGCCTTTCATAAAATCCATAGAACTAAATAAATGTTTGGGAGTAAAAGCTACCTTACTAGTACTTGAAAAAAGCTGGTAGAAATCTAGCAAAGCTTAAATACTTTCTTTTCTTTCATTATTATTATGATCTGTTACTTAAAATCCTCAAGCAGGAAGAGTTATAAATTGTAAGGACTATCCCAATACATTTTCAATTAAATAACTAAATTAACATAGAGACATTTAATTAAAGTTGCACTAGTTTTTACAAATGCAGTTAATTAACCTGCTATCTAAAATTAAATCTCTACCCAAACCCTTTTGCATTTCTGCAGCTCATCTGAAACAGAAATAATTAAAATTCTAGAAGTTCACCTATGCTTGTGAATATTGCAAATTAAAAAAAAAAAAAAAAAAAAAAAAAGAATAAAAGAAAGAAAGAAAGAAAAACCAAACAAGAACCTACTGAAGTAGTTTGAGGCTGCTATTTTCATGGGATTTACAGAATCTTCGGGGTGGGAGGACAGCATGGGCAAAAACCTCAGAAACAAATCTAGGTTCTCACCTTTGCACAGATTGATTCATTCAGTATTACAGACCAAGATCTTTTGAAGATTTTCCTCAAGAGAAGGATAACAGGTTGACGTGATCAGGAAACAAGGTGATAAATCTTGCTGACTTGCATGTGCCTTCTACTGAAGTAAATGAGACTAGGATAGGCAAGGGAAGCAGTACCTGCACTTACATTCAGGAGCAAACGTGAGTGGACTATCAGAGAGGAAAATTGATTTTCCATTACTGGAATACCTCTGATCTTCAAAGTGGCCCAAAATATCCCCCTCTCTTCCTCGGTATTTGAGGGTCTTCTTTCTTTCTTGGTCAGGCTTTAGTGGGCAGTTAATGTCACATGCAAGAGTGATTCTTACTGCTTAGTAATAGAAAACAATTTTCTAGGAATTACTCTTCATGGGGGAAAAAAAGAATACTAACTGAAATGTAGTTGAAAGGCTAATATTTATTGCAAAAGACACTAAGTTATTATAATGTGCATACACAAATGATGTCTAAATGGCATTGGTGAGGCACTGGAACAAGTCATCCAGAGATGTGGTGGATGCTCCATCATAGGGAGCCATTTAAGGTCAGACTGAATGAGGCTCTGAGCACCCCTGATCTAGATGGAGGTGTCCCTGCTTACTGTAGAGGAGTTGAACTAGATGATATTTAAGGGTCCCTTTCAACTCAGATGATTCTATGATTCTAAATCAAAGGGGCATTAAGAACTGAAATTTGGAACCAGCCACTTCAGCAGTTTACTGTGTAAGCAGGAGCAACATGAGCACAGTAATGCTGTACTCAAACACAATTGATGATAGCATGTTTTCTGTCATAGGGGTCTCAGGAGCTCTGTGAGTGTAAAAAAAAAGCTACCCTCTGAGGTTAAATACACAGAAATGAAATGCACAGCAATGTAGCAATACTTTCCCAACAGGTATTTATTTTCTTCACTATCCATTAAGAAGGCAGAAGATAAAAATCAACCAGATTTTTCCCACAGTGCAAGCATGAAATTCTTTTCTGAGTGGGAAGGCCATATATAATGTCATGAAACTAAGGGTTAAGGAATAAAACCAAGTTTTAATGATCTAAACTCCAAATGGTATCTGAAAAGCTGCATTTGAACAGGAAGATGATTCAGGATCTGGACATCATATTTATTTCTAAGTTATGGCTCAAGCGTCTTTCTAAACAAATACACAAATCATCTGCAATGCCCTTTAAAATACAAATTCACATAGGTTTACATGTGTACAGACTTTCCACAGGGCTTAAACCTGCCATCTGAAGTACAAAGTAGAACTGCCCTTCTACAAAGAAGAAAACAACAAACCTCCAGAGTATGACATTAACATGCTAAAATATAAAAGCCTTCATACTCCCTTTTGAAGAGCCCTCTCTCCTTGGATGAGGAAAATTACGTTTGTGTGTGTGTGTGTGTGTGTGTATGAAATATATAGATCTATTTTGCTTCCAGCACTGCGAAATCTGGAGAATGCATGAAAACAACACAGGTAGGAACAATCTGTAGAAGCTTGTAGATTGATCAGCCCCTGACAATCTATCTTTCTGCATTACTCTCCCCCACCTTGAGACTGCAACACAACTCTAGCAAATAGCAATAATCTCCTTTAACCCTAATCACCATCTTAATCAGAAGAGGTGGGGCTGCCCGGAATTCATACAGCCCTGAAACTGTCATTCTATTAGCTAAATACACAGAGTACGCCACTATAAGGTTGAAATGGATCTACCTTTTATTATCTTCACAAGATTACTTTCCAGCATTAATATTTGACAAGAAAAGAAAATCATGATATTGCCTGCTCTGAAGCCTTAGAAATTTGCTTCAGTATGGTGTATCTGTCACTAACTCTGCTCTTAAGAGAACCCTTGGGAAAACAAAAAGTTGTGATTCACAAAACTGCCGTGACTAAAAGCCTACCTCATCTGCACATTAGATTCCACTTTGTCTCTCTCCATCCTTTTCTTTCCCCCTCATGTTAGGTTATAACGTTTCTGGTTTATACTCTATTTGCTTGTTTAATTACTTACTTCCCAGTCTATTTTTAAGAAGTAGTGGTATGACTGTAGATAGTACAACAGCCAAGGAGAAGCTTGTATGAAGAGAAAGAAAGCTTCAAGGAGAAATAGAAATGAGAGAAACTAAAAAGAGCATCAAGGAGATTGGAGAACAGGGAAGATTAAAGGAAAAAAGCTTCAGAGAACTGTGATTTTAAGCTAGAAGGGATTCAGCAGCTGTCATTAAAAACCTGCAGCTCTGCTTGAGATGTATTGATCAGACTATTTCAATCTTTCTGCACAACTTACAGGTCCCTGCATTTAGAATCATAGCAATGTGATAGTCCACTCAAGAAACAATATCTCACCTAACAAACAATTGTTTCTTAAAGGAGTCACTACCCTGTACTTCTTCCTCTCTCCCTCTCCAGAAAGGGATTCTGCATTTTGCATGTCCTACTCATCTTCTCAGCAGTAACACACGAGTGTCAAATACTCTTAATGCCAAAAAACACCAGAATTTATTTATTCTTATTTTCAGTAGCACTGTTTATACTTACAACTCCTTAATACTTTATTTATTTCCTACAATGAATACCCCTGCAGGGCAAATGAAGATAACAGAGAAGACAGTATCTGTGTTCACGAAGTATTGGACAGTGGTAACCATTCCAGCTAAAACGGTAAGTGAAGAACATCACTGGACTACGGACAAGTGCAAGAAGGCATATTTCTGTGTTTTTGCAAATAGAACCCTTGTACTGACACACAAAAGTTACTTTCTAAAAAACAACCACTTGTTTTCGTAAGTAATATTACTCAGACACTTCTGATTTTCATAGAATAGCCTGGGTTGAAAAGGACGACAATGATCATCAAGTTTCAACCCCCCTGCTATATGCAGGGTCGCCAATCACCAGACCAGGCTGCCCAGAGCCACATGCAGCCTGGCCTTGAATGCCTCCAGGGATGGGACATCCACAACCTCCTTGGGCAACCTGTTCCAGTACGTCACCACCCTCTGTGTGAAAAACGTCCTCCTAATTTTCCACCTGAATGTGTCTTACACTTTTAAAGTTATTTCACAGTTCCTAATCATATAGGTCCTTTTAAAAACATGTACTCCAAATGCACTAAGAGGGCAAAAAAATGCATGGGATTTGATTCACGTCTCATGCATACCAGTGCTCTTGTAAGATTTTTTTCGTTATCATTTCTTCTTACATATTAGAAGCTGTTGTTTCAGTCTAATCAACAAGTAATTACTCTAGGTGTGGGGCAGAAGGGAGAAAGGCAAAAATGAAGAGACGTAAACACGCTCACAAAGCAAAACCCTCCCAAAGACTTCTCATTTCGCATTGCCTTCCTCTCTAGGTACATGAATGACATTTCTTTTGTGANATTTGCTATTTCTCTGCTCAGACATGATATCTATTTGAGTTACACACTCATGTTTACACTATTTTAGGGCTACAACAGAAACGACAGTGTTTTTCTTTATATCATTCATGTATTTTAAAATATTTGCAACCTATGCCTGTAATTATTTAATACATGTTTAATGCATTTTTTTAACATCTTCCTTTTTTTCCTTTTTTTTTTTTTTTTTTTATAATGCTCGAAGCTCAACAAACCTTCGTGGAAAATAGAATACTCTTAATTATGAATAAATTAACTAAATTAGTAACATGAGATGGAGATGCAATTAAGGGACTGTTAATTGAAACTGGAAACACAGCTGTATGCAGCTCAGAGATGAATCACACCAGTAATGACGCAGATGTTTATAAAATGTGATTATGTTTAGCAGGAGCGTACTATTGAAACTCCCCAGCCTATTCTTACATTGTGTCGCTGAAATGGTTTTTAAACCCATGAGCACCAGGATCTCAGGGATGGCAAATTAGGCTCCCTGGATATGTGAATTAGTGTTGTCTCAATGTCAGCAATTTAATTCTCCAGCTTTCAAAGAATGCAGACATGGAGCCAAAACCAAACATCTGTTAGTTATATGCTCATTCAAAATAAAATATCTCTGGCAAGCTACAGCCTGTCTGAATGTGAGAAAGACAGTAAAATACAGTATCTCCAAGCGGTTACACTGCTGCGTGAATATACTGATCATGTAAATAATACAGCCTGGGAGCTCATGAAACCTACTTCGTGCACAACTGTGAATACCCCTTTTCAGAACTGTTCCTCCAAAGAGCTAGAAGGAGTAGGAACAAATGACATTTCCTGTCTGAAGGAGTAAAGATTGATTCGCCTTCTAAAAACAGCAAATTAGGATTTTTATTCTTTCAGCTTTTACGTCTTTCATAGGATGCTCTTCCATACAGTTCTAATGAGTTTTTCTTCTGGCACCAAAAGGCACAAATGTTGCTCATGGGGCACACAGGGATATCTGAGCTACGCAAGCTCAGCATGAGCAACAGTGTGCACAGTTGTGAAGAATGGCAGAGCAGCCAAAGCAAGAGGCCAGTCATGGCTTAGTTCCCACAGGCTGAAGTCTGCCTCACACCTCTTCCTTCCCACAGTGCTACCGCTGAATGCCTGAATGATATATGACAGCATGCAAATTGTAGGTTTGAGTCTGTCATTTGTTTTCAGGCTTAAGTTCACAGACTAACGAGAGTAGGTTTTACAGCATCCATATTTTCCTTACATATAACTGTGCTTTCAAAAAACACACAGTATAACAACAGTATAGTTTGTGTCCCAAAGCCCTTCCACATACTGCTCTACAGCTACATCAACAAACCACTATTAGTTTTGGTTCAAGGGCTTTGGTCCATATAACAATAACTATAAGCACAAATGTGCATGAAATAGATGTATTTTTTTTCCTGGTCCCCTCTTCCATGGAACAGGACAGATCCTTATAATATGCAAATTTTCAAACTGTTGTAAAATAAAAAGGCTGCTATGAATTGCACAAAATCATCACAATTTGTTTCCAGTTCAACTAAGCTTTGTAAGCTTCAGAGAAGGGGAAATCCTTCTTATCCATGAATGGACACTCATTATCAGGTAGTTAAAATAATTTGAAAAAATATGTATCATAACTTTGGCCACACTAAAATTATCGGTCCTGGCACTGACAGACATCACAGGCTTATCCCATCCATTGTGGGAATGACTGAGGGTGTGGGGCACAGTGTTGAACAGAAAAGTGGTCGTGATAAAATTAGACTCATCTCAGTCTTTCAGAAACTCTATTTGCTAGGAGCTGACCTTCTATTCATTGATGAAGAAGGATTAGGTCTTGACTTTTCAGAGAAGAAATTTGCATGGCTTCTGCAACAGACCAGACAGGTCTGATAGTAATTCACATGTCATTCACAGCTGAATAAAGTTATGAAGGCTTTATGAGAAAAATGTAAACCGTTTCTCTTTAAAGGTAATCCTAGCCAGCCAGATTCTGGGATATATTGCAGCCAGCTATGACAACTGATGTGCAAACCAAATTCAGTTATCTTAGCTCTTGGGCTGGCAAAAGTACAGACAAAGTCAATTCAGGATTTGAAATGTGATGTTTTGAGATAAGCAACTGGAATGCTGGGATATACAAGAAATGCAAAGCTATTTTATAGAAGGCACATTCTTCAATTTCCTCTGAATACCCAAAAACTCACTGCACTGCTGAAACAGTGCTGTAGTATCAGCTTTATGTCAGATAAGTAGGACATAAGTCATTGATTTTACAGATTAAAAAGAGTCATAAGTGAAGGAACTGGGAAGGAAAGGAAGCACCACGCTTGAGACCAATATAAGGAATTGCACCATTTGATCTTGCGACAACAGAAAATACTATCTGCGAACACAGATTCAGGCTTATTGTCCTAACTTAATTGGTACAAATTCTTCATGCCAGTAATTTTTTTTTTTTTTTAAACAAACTGAGCTATGGCAGGGAATCAACTTGGAACATGTAAGAAAATGGAAGAAAAAGGCTAATTTTGTCTTAAAACTAGGCACCTGAGGATTCCCAATCAAAACGCCATGCCCTGAGGAATTCATTTTCACAAGATATGATTTATATGTTGCTATGATTCCCCAGGTACAAAAGAAATAACAAAATACTATGAATAAAAATGAAATTGTAAGCTTCAAGTCAAGAACCATAATTTATATACTGTTTGTACTTCAACTAAGGGGTACCTTTCTAACGGTTGTAAAGTATACTTATTTCTTTATTAAGTATACTTTCATACTTCTACAAAGTCACAGGAAGTAAAAGGATCAAATGCGTCAGATGAGCCACTGGAAGCAATGATTACTGAAACAACTCCTTTTACCTGTGTTGTCCCACATGGGTGTAAATTTGGAATCATTTTATAAAAAACATTTGCACCCAAAACACGTACATGGAATTGAGCTATTTTAATTCTAAAATGCTCTCTCCTGTACAGTTAATGTACTATTTATTACAAGACTTCCAGGCCGCTCAGAATTTTCCATGTAAGGTCACAACACTCATCTTTACTCAAGGTATAATGAAAACTACAATGGCAATTTTAGAGGGCACCTTGTGAAAATATTCTGCGAATGACATGCATACTAATCAACAAAGGCAGAGTTTAAAGCCATATCACAACACTACTGACATTTTTGGTGTTTTAACCACTATTGTTAATAGCACTTCTGAAAAAGGCAAAAATACCTCACTTAGTTTAAAGTTTTACCAAAGCAAAAAGACATAGAATATATAGCACACAATGCTGCATAGCCTGAAGACTGTAAAAGCTTTCTATAACCTGAAAGTACACAGCCTAACATAAAAATATCTGCAGTAATATAATACGTAATTGATATGGCAAAAAGACACAAAATGACTCAACAGAGGGAAAAAAATTGGCCAACATAAACCTTTTGAATCTGTCTACTTTTTTCTCTACCTTAGGGCTTTAAATCACTTTAAATAACATTTTCTTTCAAAAAAAAAAAAAATCACAGCATTTCATAGAAAAGTATAAGCAAAAATGGAAAAAAGAGGAGTACTTGTTGCCAGTTTTACATTCTCCCTCTTTAAAATCCTTCAACAGTACCTTGGCACCAGAGCCTGGAATCTAAGTGGTTTTATACTGCTTCCAATCACATTTAAAGAGTGGGTCTTTACAGGGCAGCTCTTAAACTCTATGAAGGCTCTATCTGCCACAGCCACGTTCCTTTGTAGATCTGCTTTAACCTTGCTTCAAACCAAGCAGGGCTGAGTGGACAGACGATCTGTGTCAGCAGAGTACATCCCCTCTGGGCTATGGAGCCCAACCACAGACTGTTAAGGCTCATCATCCCTCTGGTGTCAGCAGATAGCTGACAACGAATCCTACCCTACCCGACACTACACAATCCTGTCCTGCTCTATTCTGTTTGAAAATCTAACCCACGAATTATGAGCACTGACAGTTGATAACATTTTGGCAAGGAAAAGGAGCTGTGATATGGAAGTCAGGTTCGGAGAATGACATAATTGCAAGGTTCATTCTGGTTTTGTCCTTGTTTGCTTTCACTGTTCTGACTGCTGCTAGCTTTGCGCACTTCCCAGCTTTTCACCATGAATAAGCTCACACACTCTTATCTTAAAACAAAGCAAAGCAAAACCCCCACACATTAATGTTCATATTAAGCAGTCTAAACATAGCTGGGTGGAATCAGGTCACACACCTAAAAGGGTGATGAAAAAAAATCAGGCCATATTCTCTCTATGTTGACAAAAAATGAAGCAGTCTATGCAATTTTTACATCTAAGTTGAACACAGAGCTTTAATTGTTCAAACGTAATGTCCACTTTCTATGTCAAAGAAACTTTTACAGAAAACAAAATCAGTATTTTTGAGATGGTCAGGAATTACGGTTCATGAATATTGAAGAATACAAACATTCCCATCTTCAGTACAGTTTCAATAGTGACTAGTGAATAAGTTGAAAAGCCACATGCCCAATCATTTGCTTATAACTAGTTGACCAAAAAGCAACAGAACTAGTGTATGTTGGTTTTCAGTTAATACATTTTCTACAGTATCATAACCTCTGTTTTGCACAGTACCCTAAATATAGTCTAGTGTGACTCATACAGATGTGTGCTGCCAAACATAATCTATAACTGCTGACTGGTGGAAGTGCATTGCATAAGTTTCATTTTGTAAGGAAACAAGACTGATGGATACCAAATACTAAGCCCATTCTCTTTCTATTATTTATCCGACAATCAGATAAATCAGAAATCTTACACAATATAGGAGATATGCAAAGATTCTACAACAGGATAATAAATTTAGGCTATACACGTAAGACATTTTCTTCAAATTCCTATGTTTTCTGTGCTTGCCTTTGTACTTACAAACCATGTAACTCAGTGCTTGTTCTTTTTTTTTCAATATCACACATATAAAAATACATATATATGAGAAAAAACTTATCAAAAGAAATTTGAATGTGCATATTGAAATGAAACTGAAATAGGGTAAATTATTGCTTGTCTACTTGGTTCTCCAAAACAAACCTTGAAAGAGGACAAAATTTCCAAGTAAAAGAAACAAAAAAGAATAACAGAACTTTAAAATGGATGCATATCCTTTAACAAAAACACCTACTGTTTCAAGAAGCTGAAATTCATTATGTAGAACATCGCAACTTTCACGTTTTTGTTCTTTTTTTTTCCAGTTGGCATGGCCTGTTGATGATTATCGTGCCTGTTTATAATTTTAGACACATTCTTTCACTGATGCTCTAAACATGCGACGAAGAACAATGATGATATCCTCCTAATTTATTAAGGAAGCTTTCCAGTTTCTGACACATGCTTCATTAAGAGAGTTGAATCCCAATCCAGATAGCTATCCTTACTCTACTTGTTAGCACATAAATAAATAAATACGATCTAAATGCATATTTATGCAGACAAACATTAGGCAAAACTGAGCCATCAGAAATGAAAAAAAACAACCATGGGTATATGACTTATAAAGCCAAGTGAAATAGCCAATTAAATAGAGACCATGAAAGAACCAAAACAGCTGTGTGTTTGGCAGAAATTCCATTTCTCGTGGAATATACAATACAACATTTTTGCTTAAGAGTCTGATGGAAAAACTCAACTTCCAAAAAAGATCAAAATCTCCCTCTGCTGGGAAGAGGGAACCTGCAACTACTGCAACAATAGTTTCAAATTTCAAGACTGAAAAGAACTATGATTGCAATGCCTTAATTAGTCTAATTACAGATGAGCCTGAATTTTGGCCCCAGAAAAAGTTGTCTCTTGCTTTCATCAACTATTTAAGATGACATTAATCAAAAGACAGTTAAAAAAAACAGAGGAAAAGCACACAAATGGAAATTAGTTATTAAAATGAATAAATAAAATGAGAAGAAGAACTACTCAGGTGATAGAAGCATAATGAACACAAAAACCTGAATCCCTATTATATGAAACTTCCATACATATGTGACTTTCTCTGTCTCTTGAAGAGGAAGAAATATCTGCCTTATTACTGTTGACTCATCTGCCACTCTATCTATCCACTTTTAATATAACCTCAGTTTACACTTGCTGCTTTATCTGGAGTAAGTAGCTTTCCTTTTAATAATCTTAGACGTGCAGAACACTAGGGAAGGTTTTCCATAGAAGTATAGGACTATAACTTTCATGTATGAGATTCACATACAGTGACTATCAATTTCAAAAACTGAACTATAAAGAATTAGAAGAGGCTTTTGTTTTCCTTTTTTTCTTTGGACAAAATGATATGAGAATACCCTTAATCATATTCAAACCTTAATCATGTGGATTAGATCTAAAGAATATCTCTTGAAACCATCACCATGCTAAAATATACATATATTGGAACAGACTGCCCAGGGAGCTCATGGAGTCAAAACCCTTGGAGGTGTTCAAGAAACGCACAAATGTTGCACTGAGTGACATGGTCTGAAGCGGTCACAGGCATGGGTTGGTGACTGGATTAGATAATTTTATTGGTCTTTCCAACCGTAGTGATTCTATGATTCATTCCATGATTCTGTGAAAATCTGGCAAACTTGTCTCAACAATGAAAGTCATGAATGAACATTTCATTTATAGGTATATATGGTTGCTACTTTGCTTCTTTTTTGAGGTTTTCTTTGTTTGCTTGCTTGCTTGTTTGTTGGAGAAGGCATGGAAGAGAGATGAGAAAGAATCCAACATTTAAATTCTGTTATAAGTCAGTGCCGCTTTCAACTTACATTTTGATGTAATTTACTTGCCCTGGTTCCCACCTACCTGCCAAGTGAGCGGTGGGAACTCAGTGACTCCACTGCTTGGAGATTCATTGGATCTGAGCGAACACTGGAAGGCACCTATCATTATTAGTATTTGTTGGGACCTTTATATTTGGAGGCCAGCAGGACCTTGACACTGTCACAATTCCACATTTACTTCAGGAAAATAAGGATTTCCCTTTTTGCTTTTAAGACCAGAAGTGGTTAAATTTAAAACAAAATGATCATTCTTAGTAACTTGAAGCTATGTTTCCTGTGGGATCCTGAGGAATTCTGTTAGTGCCAGAGGTTTTGCCTACTGAACCACACTGCACCGTCTTGACCTGCGACCTCCTGGTCTGCCCTAAGGGGCTGCCTACCAGCAAGCTGGGGCCTGAAGGCAGCTCTCCCTTTGTTGAGTGTGCAAGAATCTGCAACAGAGACTATCTTTAAATTTAAAATTCTGTTTGCTTCACACTCACTTCTATTTACACCTTCCTTAACATACATTTTTTCTAGGAATATTCCTGTGTATATTGACAAAAACAGAACAGATAAGAGGGGAGGGGATGGGAGGGAAGGGAGAGAGAAAAGGAAAGGGAGAGGAAGAAAAAAACTGTAATCAAACTGAAAACCAAAAACACAAATTGCAAACCTCTCTTGGAAATAGAACAATTTTGTAGGACACAAACATTTTTATTTCTATCTTTGATTTCCATATTGCAGGACCAAAATTTCAAATTTGTGTCATACATATGTAAGCCTGACCCTAACACAGAACATGTAATACTCTAAGAAGTACTCTCAGGAGTGATTGTCAATGCAAATGTCCACTAACTTCATATGCAGAAAACAAACGAGCTCTGTCTCTGTGTCTGAAACTGCTCCTTTTTCAGGTAGAAAAATTAAAATTATATGAACATATCTCTTCTTCCCAGGGGACACATCTTGGGATTTTATACATGGCAATCCTTCAAAACTGCTTACATTTTTCCCCTCAAGATGTGTTTGGAGTTGTACTAGACTGTTTTCACATTGCTATCCAATAGCTTCCAGAGTACATTTAAGTAAATATGAAAGAAGACAGTAAACTGTAAAACTCCAAATTACCACCTGTTCTATCAGCTCTCACAACCCACTCTGACATACGGTCTCCAAGGATCTAACTTCACAATGCTTCCTGCACTTGTTGGAAAAAGAGCGTATTATCGTTTAAATGTGCGTGAACAAGTGGTTTCCCATATATGCTTTAAAATAGTCTACAGCGTCAAGTTGGCCCTCTGCCTAATGCTTTCATGAAAGCAAGATAACAGCAAAATGCTTATAACAGACTTCCTCTCAGATTTGTTTGACTTTTTCACATACTATATGGTGAAAAATCTTCTGATTTTCCCTTAATTCTTGTTGAAGGAAAATGAAGCATATTTTGGCAAACCACTGGAGCTTAGTTAATTATTATGTTAGTGAACAAGAAGGTATTTCCCAATGAGCTGGCATATTAAGCTAATCAGCTGCTGCTTTTAGAAATACACTACAAGTGATTTTTTCACATATGTGGGATAAAAATTAGAGGAAAATTTCTTTTATCTTCTAGATTTCTGTTCATCTGGTATAGTACTATTACCTTAAGTCTATCCTGAGAACGTAAGATAAATCAGATACTGATGAGCAAAGTTCAACAATTATCTTTTCTTAAACTGGCACTCTCATGGCAAACTGCTGATTTATGAAAAAAAGTAGAAAATACAAAAATTCTGCTGTTAATATTTACATTAACTTTGATAAACTGGAGATGTCACAGAAAAGCAAAATTCATTTTGGAGAAGAATAAAGAAGTAATAATCTCTTAATGACTATTAGACTTGGCAGTACCAATATCTTCTATTCATATGCAGGACAAATACACCATAAAAAATTAAATAACACATGGATAAGTCGCTTGAGAGACGTTATCATTTATTCGACAGAAAGAATTTCTAAATACTATTATTAAAAGGTAAATAAATTTCTAAGTACTTTAACCATATGAAAATTTTAACTGTGTGGAAAACTGGCTTAACTGATTTCTACTTCTGGATAAAAGAATTCAGAAATTAAGAAAATACATTAGCTTTACCTCATGTTTCACAGAATCACAGAAGCACATAATGGTTTGGGTTAAAAGTTACCTCAAAGCTCACCCACCCCAACCCCTGCTGTGGGCAGGGCTGCTCCCCACCAGCTCAGGCTGCCCAGAGCCCGATCCAACCTGGCCTTGAGCGCCTCCAGGGATGGGGCACCACAGCAGGGCAGCTGTGGCAGCGCGTCACTGCCCTTTGAGTAAAAAATTTCCTCCTAACATTAATGTACACATTCCCTCTTTTAGTTTAAAACCATTCCCACTGTCCTTTCACTATCAGACTGTGTAAAAAATTGGTCCCTCTCCTGTTTATAAGCTTTATTCAAGTACTGGAAGGCTGCAATGAGGTCTCCCCAGAGCCTTCTCCAAGCTGAACAAGACCACCTCCCTTACTTTTTCTTCATAAGAGAGGTGCTCTAACCTCCAATAGTCTTCATGGCCTTCCTCTGTACCCACTCCAACAGCTCCACATTCTTTCTCTACGGGGGCCTCAGACCTGCACACAGTACTCCAGATGGGGCCAAATGAGGGCAGAGCAGAGGGGGACAGCCCCCTCCCGCTCCCTGCTGACCACCCCTCTTCTGATGCAGCCCAGGATATTGTTGGCCTTCCGTGCTGCAAGAGCACACTCCTGGCCCATGACCAGCTTTTCACCCTCCATGACCATCAAGTCCTTCTTCACAGAGTTGCTTTCAATGAGTCTGTATGCGTATCTGGGATTGCCCTGACCTGAATGCAACAACTTGCACTTGGCCTTGCTTTTTTCATTTCTTTTTTTCATAGGAATAGCATTACTGAAACTACTTTTCCAATTCTGACCTCTTTCCTCTTTCGTTCCTTTGGTAACTGTTTCATGCTACTGCCCAGGGAGAAAACAGCCACATAGAAGGAGAAAATATTAAATGAAGCATGAAGAAAGCAGTCACAGGAGACGTACCTGTAGCACCTTCCACCTTGTGTTCAGGTCCTCCAGACAGCTTAGAGTGTATGGGGAGAGCTGAATATCAGGGGGAGCGAACCGGTGAGCCAGCTCATTGACTTGATGCACCTTCTCTTTAAGGGGCACCATTTCTGCTCGATAAACCTGTACAAATTAAATACCATAAACAAAGATAAATGATAACTTCCAAAACTATCGGCTCTGCTACCAGCTGATTAGCAAGGCAAAGGTGTTCCCTGTCATGCTGAAAGGAAGTACTGACCTTCAGATAACAGTCATCTTACATAACTTGCTATGAGCTCTAGGTCTAAAGAGTAAGGTCCAGCATTTCAGGAAGTGGTAGCAATTTGAAGCCTTCACTATAATTTTCGGCTAGTTAAATTAAATCCCTAAGCAGAACACCCACTGGGCTGTGTACTGTAGGGCATGCTTCTCTCTGTCTCATTGTTTACATGTGCACAGCGTGTGTTCCTCAGGGTGGACAGTGGGGACAAAAGCTGTTTAACATATGAAAACAGAAAAAGCACTGTTCTCAAGTTGAGTGAATTAAAAAAGAAAAGCGATGCTAAAACTGTTGCAGACTTTCCTGCTTTTATGATCTTATCTCGAGTATCTCATGCATTACGAAGGGAGCAACTCTTATCTAATGTTACCAACACCCAATTGTATATAAATATAAAACACTGTCAGAATAAATGGAAAGCATCTGCTGCAAAGATCAGTTCTGGCAATGCAATATATTCTAAGGCAGTTCCTGTATTAAGCTGTGTTCACTTGCTATTAATTTCTATGGCCAAAGGATCAGACTTTGACTGAAAATTTCACTGCTCAGGCAAATCACATAGGCTTAAGCTTAAAAACTGCTTGTTTTTGTGCATGTACTGAAGTATCTGGCTGATTTCAGACCAATTATTTCAATCTGAAATGTTGACTTGCAAATACTGGTCTCACTTAAGGGTGACACAAATGACCATGTAAATCAAAAAGTCATTATATCTAAATTAAGGAGAAATAGAAGATCCATCATGATTAGTCAACATGTTTTAGTGAGTATACCTTACTTTGCAAAGAGGGAAAGCTTAGAAACAGAGGTAAGACGTGAGAAAACAAAAAGGAATTACAAAAATATATGGAAAAATGAAAACCTGTTTCCTCCCCTATTTGAGAAGTGATTTCCTTTTTATTTTTTTTTCTGCTGTATACTGATTTTTGCAGCGATATGCTAATTTTTCAACATAAAAAAATGAAAAAGCTTTTTCATCATCTTTAAAATTTATACTATGCATTCTATTGTTATTCTGCCTGAGATTTTACTAGCACTTTTATTAGTTATACAAATCAAAATGTAAGAAACAACAAGAAATGAATGATAGTCAATGCCAATAATCTTACCATTAAAAACTGAAGACAGAAAAGAAAAAATTATCCATACAAAGATTCAGCATATGATGTTGTATGATTAAAAAAATCAACCACTGCAACAATATGCTAAGCAACAGCTTTCCATAGACAAACAGTCTACCGGTCCACATACATGACTCTTGAACTAGGTTTCTGTTTCTGCTTTAGGGACTGAAATTTAGTAGGAATTCTTTTTCTTTACAGAAAAATAAATAGTTGTCATTTCTGTATCTTGTACAGTATTTTTCAGCTATAGAAGCAGTAATTTGAAATTTCTAGTTGATTCTGATTTTCATCAGTATGATTGAAATGCTTTACAGTAATATTTGTATTTTTAATAATTGGTTTGCATAGTGTAGGACTGATTCATTTTTCTATTATTTTTTTCCTTCTACACAAAGAAAACTAAACATACCACAGGTTTATAGCAGAAAAACTTGCAGAACTATAGAGTTGGCAATTTAAGAACAAATATACATGGTGAGTCGTGTTCCACTATCACAAGGAAAGACCTATTCGAACTTATTTTGAATTAAATAGCTCAGGGTGTAAATGAGCTCTCAGTGTGAACAGCGATAGGAGAAACAGCCCCAAATTATTTTCATTATGACTGTCCTTATGCAAGGAAGAATTTCAATGTTATGCAGTGCTGTAGGTGGTAGATTGGATTTTAAATGATCCATACTGTTCTGTTGAAAATATTTTAAAATGCTTTAGAAAATAAGCAAGAACTCTAGAAGATGTACCACAGATACCAGCCAAATACTACAAGTCTAGAACCTAAGAGTGGCCATAATCAGTCAGTAGACAAGGTCATCTCACTCAGTCCTATCTCTGAGAGCACCTGAGTGCTGCTCTGAAAGTAATGCTTCCCATCTTATGATGCCAGCCCACAATGTCAGAGGTGGATGTTGGTGGTCTGTCAGTAGAGGTTGAACTTCCCACCAATACCCCATGTTGTTGCCATGTGACAAATGGCAGCAGAGGGACAGTCTGACACACTGTTATTTGACATGGAAGTGCACATGAAGCAAAGGTATGTTATTCAATTCCTCCATGTGGAAGGAATGTCAGCCATTGACATTCATTGACACTTGCTGAACATTTATGGACACCAAACACTGGATGTGAGCACAGTGGATGTGAGCACAGTGAGGTGGTCACGGGTGGTGCATTTCAGCAGTGATGACAGTGGGTCACCTCCACTGGTGCAGATTTTAACAAGCACAGCATGCAGGCGCTTTGTCGTTACTGGTGAAAATGGTGGCTCATGGTGGCGATTATGTTGAAAAAGAATGTTTTGTATCTGGGAATTTGCTTTATAAAACAGTTATTGTGCTCTTCGTACCTGCTACAATTTTCATGCAAATAAATAGGAGGCGTTACTTTTGGAGCAACCTTTGTGTATTTGCTTAGGGAAGAAGAAGTGGCTAGGGAAAGCATGAGCTTCCCTGCTCCTTGTTCAGCTCATTAATTCATGCTCAAAGATTCTGGAGCCAGAAGTTTTATTTCTTTATTTGTTTATTTGTCAGTTGGATCTCGATAGATTCCTCTTACATGAAATTATCTACTCTATTTTGGAACATAAAACATAAGCATCCAAAATAGTCTATAAGCTCAATGTTTAGGTTGAAGAACCACCTTGTGTTTTTCTTTTTTTTTTTTTTAAACCTATTAGTTAAATTTTTTCCTCAGTCACCATATAGTCCCTTTATACTCGGTAGCAAACTAAAACAGGAATTGAAAGAAATGCAAGCTTTTGCTATCAGATAGCATGAATCACATTCTGAACTGCAGTGACTAAACTGAGATTTTCATTCACTATACCGGGAGATCAGACGTCTAGCTCATACGTAGACACCTACCTGGCAGATAGAAAATTACACAACAGATGTCACACTCCTGATCTGTTTATCCTGTTTTTGTTCAAGAGGTTTCCATACTTTTGGTTCATTATGTTTCTTTTATATGGTGGACTGGATGACTGCCTACAATCTACACAGTCCTATATCATAGTATAATGATATTTTCTGCTTTACCAAGAATTCCTAACATTTGATTTGGCATTCTGAACAGTGCTGGGTATTGAAGCAATGTTTTCAGAGAACCAGGGCTTACAATTTCAAGATCTCTCTCATGAGTGCTTAAAGGAATGTTTAAAAGAACTAAATGAGAACTCATTACTGTGCATACAAAGTTAGGATTCGTTTTCTTCACGCATTGCTTGACATCTATCAACACTGATTTTCACTGATGTCACTTTACTGCCAGTCAATACTTTGAGGTTTTCTATAGCTGTTTGCAAACCATCCTTACCTAAAGGACTTTAAGTAGGTTTGTATCACCAGCAAGATGTGTCACTGCATTATCCATTCTCTTTACAGCTCCTTCGTATGCACACCAGACAGAGTAAACCTTCCTGAGCACAGTCTCTTTCATGAGGCAAATGAATTGTTTACCTATTACTTTTATTTTCCACCTTTAACAGGAAATAAATAACCCACAACAAGACTTTCTCCCTTATCCCACAGAATCTAGATTCTTTGATGACACGTTAAAAATCTTTTGGAATCCCAAAAGGCCAACACCCCTTTGTTGATATGCTCTCTGTTTCTTTCACAGCACACCTACTTTTATGAAAGCTATGTTTTCTCTTCTGCAGTACACTTTTTCCCAGATGCCCTGGTCTGTAGGCCAACAGACCTGACTAGATGCACTATTTAGAAACTTTCATCAAATTTATTACTTTCCATTCCTTGTAATAAAATTGTTTTAAGCAAGAAAATACTATTAATAGATACAGTTATTTTATTCTTTAATTTCTTTAGTACTCCTGACCAGGTAGGTATCTGGTTCTGGTCATGTGGCAATCTCAATCTTAACATTTGTTCTATGGATTCTTTTATTTTTTTTAAATATCTTTCTTCATACACTCTTTATATATTCCATGAGCCCTCCCACCTTTCTAGGTCTTCTATAAGTTCATTTAGAAGGTATGGATTTGTTTTCAGCTTCCATTGCAGTGTCGCCATGCTGCCTTCAAATATTACTCTTTTTGATTTAAGCTGGGTTCCTCATCTGTGTGCAGTTCCCATTCTGAAAATGGAACATCACTGTGGTAGATGGTTGATTGTTTTTGTTTTGCTTTGTTTTATTCCTACAGACATGCTGACTATTAATTCAAAATGATCCTTATTATGAAAGCAATTTGTTTACTATATTTGCTCCCAATTTGCAGACATCTTTAGAAGTTATTCCATGAAGAAGCAATTTTTGATACCTAAAAGGGGAGTCTACAAAGCATGCCCAATCATGGCATTTATTGTAATTTCTTTTCTTGTAATCTCTTACCAGTTACTACCTCAGTATTTCCTAACACTTTGTATTTTCTACTTGGGGCTGGAATTTCAAATCCCAAATGATTCTAGGTGATTTGTTCATACAATTAATTCACCTGTGTGATTTGATTCCTAACTTTCTTAAAAACGGCATTAAGTCATCTATGGCAGATACCTACTCTTTCTTATCTTTATAGTTTGTAACTTGGACGTTACAGTGTCTACTACTTATTTGTTTTCATCAGTTTTCTGATTGGTGCACATTATATTTCTGTTTCAAATCAAATTCTTTCACTCCCCCATCCTAGCTCTTTGTCTCGTATTTTTAACCCCAAATGATTACAATGAATGATACGCTTTCCATGCTTATCCATCTCTTGAAGCCTTTTACAGACCTCTTTAGAACTTAAGTACCAGCAGACTGGTTTCTTACTTATTTTAGATTACGCAGACTAGCCTCTCTTCCTCATTTTTTATTTGCCCGTAACTTTTTTGTGCACTTTCCATTAAATTCACTTACGCTGTGAGTGTCCTGTTGAAAAGAAGTAAAAGTCATCACACAGCCATTAACTCTTTCTAGAACAGCAACTCTATGTACAAAGATTTGGTGATTTGTTGAAACATAATTTTGTTTTATTTTAAACGTCTTTCCCCCCATGCTTCCCATGTCATACTGTTCTTTTGTGGGATTTTTGTTTGTTTGTTTTTCCATTCAATTTCCATTTTAGTGGTCCCAAACATATAGAAAAGCACCGACTTCCTCTTTATAAATGTGCTGAATGTTCAGAAGGGAGCTAAAGATTGAAAAGTCTACATTTTTACACTTAAAGACCACATCAACTGGAGATGCCTTTTGTCAGGGTCATGTAAAATATATGTTTTTGTTTAGAATTCATAAATCGGTTCCTTGAAACTGTGAAAGGAAATTCATGCACCATTTGAGTAGCAGAGTAAATATACAGTGAATGAGCTCATTTCAATCACAATAGAGATATCATATTCTTTGCTAGCATCAGGGAGTCTCCATCACAAAATTCAGAACTGAAAATTCAGAAAGGAATATTGATTACACAGTGCACGTTTTCAATTTTTTAACCTCTTTCTCCCTCAGCCACATGTGCAACAGCTGATAACAAGCCAAACACAGAACTCACGAATCCAACCGAAATTAAATCAGGCACCTGTAACTTCTGGCCCACTGGAGTTAAGGGAATAGCGTGACTAAATTCCTCTACATCATTTGGAAAATACACCCTCAAGAGGAAGGATATTCCCAGAACAAGACTCATTCCTTATGCAAATAGAAAAACTGAAGTAAAATGTAAGCTGGAGGTTTTTTTTGTTTTTTTTTGTTTTTTTTTTTGCTACTATAACTTGGTAGTGCTTCATTAAAATTGCTTTTTCTCTTACTGAACTGATTCCTAGTGATCTCAACACATATCATATAAGCTTGAATGTAGTCCAGAAAAGAGAACCTCAGTGCTTTGTCAGAACAGACTGCAAATACGCCACTGTATTGCGAGACAAGAAATCATTGTTGCTCAACATTCACCACATCTATAAAAGAAACACAACAGCATGTACAAACTAAGTCGTATTCTCATGTACATCTCAGTAGCACTGAATTTAGCTGCATTTGTTTAAAAAATTATACTCAGTAAACAGAGACCATCTAATAATTCCTTTCAATCATTATACAATCGTTCAATCGCAAAGTTGAAACAAGTAATTGAGAGTATGATTTTCAAATCACAGAATCATAGAATGGCTTGAAAAGGACCACAATAATCATCTAGTTCCAACCCCCCTGCTGTGCACAGAGTCGCCAGCCACTAGACCAGGCTGCCCAGAGCCACATCTAGTCTGGCCTTGAATGGCTCTAGGGATGGGGCATCCACAACCTCCTTGCGCAACCTGTTCCAGCGTGTCACCATCTTATGAGTGAAAAACATCCTCCTCATATCTAACATAAACCTCCCCTGTCTCAGTTTAAAACCATCCCCCCTTGTCCTATCAATATCCAAATCCAGTCACTATTCTTACCGTCTCCTACTTATCTAAAACATTTATGCAACTTTTGCCTACTGCAGGGCCTTAACATCACTTTGACTTATGTTTACAAGTTTAGGAAAATCTCTGTGAGACATGTACACAATTACATAGGTTTGCTCTGAGCACAGCATGGGAAATCAGAATCACTCCTGAGGATAGTTCCTCTTAAAGACAGTAAATGCAAGGTTTCAGAAGAGAATATATACTTTCACTCAGTTTCTCAATGAGTTCACTCACACAAAAGTGCATCCCATTAGCACTAATCTGTGCTAATCCTCAGTTTTCATAACCAGTGAAAAAGACAGAAAAGGTTATCTGGCAACATATGAGACGGTTTAGGGAGAGAAGTTCTCGGGTGTCAAATGCACTTGTGGTGTATGGGAATTTTATGCCAGCTGCAGCTAAATCAGAGCAGCATCCTCTTGCATAGTGAGGTGAGGACCTCTTATACCTCACCCACAGGAGGTTCCAGCACTGACATTTCTCTCCCTTAGCTACATTAAGGCTCAAGCAGAGAAATATCCATGGAGCAGTATACATTTCCAGGCTTGTATTTAAAGCAGTTAAAGGTGGAACAAACTGTCACACTGTACGGGACAGTCGAACAGTCTCTTTTTTATTTTTTTATTTTTTAATTAAAAATGAATCAGCTTCCTTTCTGATAGAATTAGTGTATACTGATTCAAATTTTAATGGAACCTGAGATTGTCAGCTGCTAGTCCAATTCGCTGCACTTAGCTTCCTTTTAAATTCACATTGTATTTTTATTTGATTCTAGCACTCCTGGGGACCCACTCTGTTGAAACAAAATGGATTTTGGCTGATTTGATTTTCCATTCCATATATTGTTGTTATAAACTGAGAAGTGACCAAGCAAAAATGTACCAGAGTAGAATATAAATCCTTTTCAGGGATAAAAGTAGTTGAAATAAAACACATAAGGGGAGAAAGAAAATCAAATGCCCTTTAGTAAGAATATGAAAATTTGAATATAATAAATAAATAATGAACACATATCATGTATTGATTTTCTAAATTTTTAGAAGGAGAAAGCCAGAGGACATTCAGAATAATATCAGGAAAGATCTCTTTACTGTGAGAGTGATCAAACAATGGAAAAGGCTTCCTGGCAAAGTGGTTGGTGCTCCATGTTTGTCAGTGCCCAGCAAGCATCTAGTCAAAGCCCTCAATAGTATACTTTAACTTTAGGTTAGCCCCAAAGTGATCACACAGTTGGACTTGGTGATCTTTCTCGACTGTAGGGAATCCACTTTAGCAGGAGGCTGGACTTGATGATCACCAGAGGTCCCTCCCTACCCATACAGTTCCGTGATTCTGTGATCTTTGAAGGTCACTTCCAGCTGTATTTTTCAGCTAGTTTATTATATGATTAGCATGTCTATCTTATTAAAAAGAAATATAGATCTATAGATCTATAGAGAAACACATATCCCTTAGTAAAGATTAGGGCTGCTAGAAACTCTTATCTGTTAATCAACAGCTGGTATGCAGTTTTGTAACCCCCGAATAGAGACAATCCATGCTTAGGCTTTGTCATTTATTCTAAAACATTGTTTTCCACCATGGAGAATGAAAAGTAAATAAGCGAGTTCAGTTAATAATTTGTGCTGTTAAAACTATAGCCATGACATGGCAAAGTGTCCGTTAACAGTTCTGCTCCATTTTTTCACATAATCGAAGCCAGTCATGCTGTAACTCTGTGACCAAGAAGCCAATATGGCAATCATGAGATGGAATGCCTAGGAAATGTGAGAAGCCTGAAGCATTTCCAAGTGTAATCTGCAAATCTAAGACACGCTACACGGAGGACACTGCAAATATGAAGGAATTTTTACAAGGTATTTTTTTCCTACAGTATGATTTCATTCAGCAGCATTAACACTAAAATCACTTGAAAAGCTGTATATGCTCAGGTCCTTGAGGTTCAGTCAGACACACTTTTAAACTATTAGTAACACTTTATCAGCCTTTACTAGTTTAGTGGTAAACAATGTATGAGTATACTAAACATACGCGAACACAGAAGGTTCAATCACCCATGCTCCTTACCTAAAGCTCTTTCAGGCAAGGGAGGCTCACAGGAATTCTCTTTGCCCTGACAAAACAGCTACTACAAAGTAAATCCCTATTGTGCTGTAAGGCAGCATGCTATTTTAAAGGTAAACACAGTATGTAAGAGGCAGGGAAGAAAAAAAAAAAGAAAAGAAAGCAGCTTATAACAGGTTACAACAGCTGTATCATGATTTTACAAACCACTTCCAGCTTCTCGACATCAGTAGGCAGACCCTGTACTGCAAAGCTCAGGAAGAAAAATGTGCATTTCTGGCATGGCCATACAACAGCCAGCTTAGACACTACTAAGATACAGACTGTATACTGACACACAGCTAACATTAGAACAATTTGCACCAGAAGCTTCAAAGCCTCATCCCCTCTTCTCTAATAAAAAGCATATACAGACTACTTTTAGCAAGGAACACAAAGTGTTTCACACAGCTTACTGCCAAAAGGTGTTATTAAAAGTCCATCCAATTTTTAACCTCCACAAGAGTGCAGATCAGACAGAATGAAGTGCTTTGGTGAAAGCTGTATTTTCCACTTTATGAATTAATGTTCTAACTTGGTGAAACTCCAAGTCAAAACGATGGAGTGGAAATTCCTGGAATTCTTTATTCTAATGAGAACATCCTCAATAATGCCACAGAAGGGAATTTAATTCTGAAGCTAGATTTTAGTACAACGTAAGCTAGAACAGTGTACTTTTTAGGCTAATGCAGGAAGAAAGAATGCTTAAATAAAACACTAAGAAAGACAAATTAAAAAAAGAAATAGGTCCAGGAGTTTAAAGCAGCAGCTTTCTGGACATTCAGGCTGAAACCCTTTCGGATGGGAGGCTGCATTGCCACATCTCCAGGGAGAACAGGCTGTGGCTCCAGCTGAAGCTGATGAAAATTGCCATTCCTAATCCTCCAGACAATTTAACTGTACTGAAATAAAACAATTTGCAGGTAAAAGCCTAAGAGAGTAAAAATAATTTGAGCTGCATTGCTGTCTGGACAAATTAGTTTCACTGATTCAATTGCCATATTTGTAAATTGGGGATAATACTACCTCTATTACAGTCCCAGAAAGAAGCTGAGAAGATTAACTCCCACTACCTGGAACATGAGAAGCACTGTAGGAGCACTAAGTAGCAATTATCAGGGCTTATTATGGGTTAACCTTGTACAAAAAACGAAATAAAATTCTATTAGGCTTTAAATACATAAACATTAAAATGAGAAAATTATAGTGCTGCGTGTCACTGATAAACATTCCAGGCAATCTAACATTCATTGTATTCTCTACTTCAAGCAGTGCTGAAATCACTACTGTGTACCAGTGTATGAGTTTGATAAATTGACTTTATTCTGCTCATTGATTTACCAATGTCATAGTAAAATTATCATTACAGAATCTGTATACTTGGTAGGTACAACACCTCAGAACATCCTTATCATCCTCAATTGTGATGGGAATAGGATAACTAATGCTTTCAAGCAAAGATTTCATTAAAAACAATGTTGGCAGACCTTTCCATGGAAAAAAAAAAATCCTCCTCACAGAAAGCAGACAGCATTAAAATGCACTTCTAGCATCCCTTACCCCTCTTCTCTCCTCATGTCTCTCACTGAACTTGTCTCCGGTAATATTCGTTCTAGTATGTCCTTTTCTCTACTTGGAAATGTGTCCACAGCAGATGAAATGTGGTTGATTAGTAGGACACAGGAGTTCTGTTACACTTGCTGCTTGGACATACCTTTCCTACCTTAACCCACCCACTTCCCTGATCCACACTGAGTTAGGGAAGCCTAAATAAAATGGTCTTTTAGTAGAAAGAAAATAATGTTACTGATATTATAACTTTTTCCCCCTCTGTGGTCAGTATTTACATTTCCAAGCTATCAGAAAAGGAGAGGGGAAAAAAAAAAAAAAAGGATTTGGAACAGAATCACAGAGTGTATCCAATTTAATGTCATGTCCAGAAATGTTAATACCTGATTATCAGATCAGTGGCTATATGTGCTGTGTTTATATGGCAAATGGGATAAAATGCAACGCCCTGATAAACGCGAGAGGCCCTGAGTACAGTATCTGTGCCACTTCGGGTTTGGAACGTCAGTGCTTAATTCTACTTCTAAAAGATCAAGTCCCATTCTTATTCTGATAAACTGATAAAGAGCAATCTCTTAAAAATGTTCTGGTCTGACCTCGATTCTAAACTTCAGAGGCATAAAAAGGCAGACAAGTCTTTATACATGTATTAGTCACTTCTCTCAGCAGGCTATCAGGAAAAGAGATCAGAGATTACCAATACTTAAAAAGTCAAATTCTGCCTGTAGATGTGCACGTTGAGCTCCCAGTGAAATCAGTAGGGTGAGTTCATGTGAGGTAAAATTTGAGTCTGAATGAAAACTGTTGCTCTAATAATAGCATGTTCTACCAAAGTAGGCTGCAGGTAGAAAAGATTTCTGTTTTTCACCGGTGGCCTTTTTGCTTCTTTAGAGCTCAGGATCTTTTCTACAGTTAACATCAAGGAAAAAGTTTGCATTATTTAGCCCAAGAGCCCTAAGTCAAAGAGAAGATAGCCAGTTGGTTCTATTAGCAACTGCATTGATTGATACGCTTATGAACATTAATTTTGGGGTGTACATTTTATCCAAAATACTATTTTGGTCCCATAATACTTCTTTCTCACATAAGAAATTTAATGTTTTCCATACAAAAAGCTACATATTAAAATACCTATTACAAGCTAGTGCAAGAAAAAGTCATTCAAAAAATAAGATACGTTTTGTTAGAATACAACACATGGAAATATCAGTAAGAATGAAGTTAATTATGCAATAAATTAGGCAAGGTAAGTTCAGTGATAATCTGTACGTAGAGAACTTTGGAAGATGGTTTTCAACTGCTGCATACACACAGCATTATACAGACACACAGACATACTCACAAGCACCAGTACAGATGTTTGATCTGAAGAAGATGCAAGAAAAATCTATGTGAATGCGAAAAAGACTTGAGTTACGTAAAGGCCTCTGTGCTGTAGGGAATATAACAGCTCCCCTTTTATCAATCAACAGATACAAGCATTTCTCACAAATGCTCACAAAATGACGATGCAAAAAAATCATTAAAAAAGGATATAAAATGCTTCATTTGAAATTCATCATACCATTGTCTTTAAGCTTCTCTGTAAATCTGCTTCTTTTCATTCTCCTTTCAGCTGAACATCAGTCTCTTATCTTTCACAATTACCAGCAGACTTGATTTCAAAGAGTCCTTCCTGAATAGTTTTTGTTTCAACTCTAGCTAGACTGCATAAGATGCAAATGTATGCATGTGAAGAGTGGAACTGCTCAAGTGAAATCTGCTGCAGCTGGAGCGCAGGCACTGGTTCCCTCCTAACACACTCCCTCAGTTCCAAGGCACTGTGCCTTACACTTGTCATTCTCAAAAAATTAATTAAAGAATACTTGTTTTTTTGTTTGTTTCTTTACAGCAAAGCAACATCAATGTTTTTGTATCTTTAATGATGCTATTGTTTCCTGGTATGTTCAGTCAAGGACAGCCTTAATTTTACAAGACTACTCTAAGATTTCAATTCTCTGCCAACTCACCATTTTCTTCCTTATCTTATGTAAGAAAAAAAAAAAAAAAAGGAAAAAAGAAAAAGAAAGGATACTGGATATTGGGATATTGCTCATTAAAATAGGTAATGTGGTAAAAGCTACATAAATTAGTTTCCATAAAACATTCAGTATAATTAAAGTAGTAGCACCTAAATCAGAAGAGATCAGAAAGGGATAGCTTTTTATTAAAGGAGTCTGCACAAAAAATGATGGTTTGCTTTACATATTTAAAATGAATTTATTAATTGTGTTATTTACTGCCATAGCAAACTCTCCAATCTTTTGTGACTGAATTTAGAGCAACAAAATAAGACAGATGAGACATTCATATTAAACCAGTTACAAAAACGTGACTTCTATATATTAAATAACCATTTGTGATTACATTTCTTTTCATGTGAGAAAATAAATTCACAAGCTGTTAAAATGAGACAAAAAGACCACAGAATGCAGTCGATTAACTTCCACCTCCTACAAACTGAGAACTATAGCAGAACTAACACAAACTGGGACAACTACCTGATGAAGCTTTTAACACAAATTCATTTTTGAAACAAACCTTAGAAAACTAAATTTGCCTCCAATAGTGTCAACCAACCAAACCTAGTAAATTCTCTGTTGTGTAAAACTGTACTTTAAAAAGATAAATCTTCATACCAGGCTGTACAGCCAATTAGGCGATGTGGTTAAGTGAAGAGTCTTTGGTGTTTTACCACATCCTGAAAGTTCATTCTATTAAAAAAAAACGAACAAACATCAAGTTCATCATAGCACACCCAGCAAAGTTTAAAATGCACATACTCCTCACTAAAAAATAAGGACATCTGTAGGCTGTCAAAGTTTTCCAATGAATTTAACTCAGATATAAATGAGATTTAAGTTTATTTTAAACTAATTTATTATATTCTGTTAGATACTACTGATGTTCTATTTCATATTAGCCTTAAAACATTTTTTTATATATATTTCGTAATGTATGCTTTTGTTAATTTTACAGTTAGAACTATAAAGTCTTCTAAAATGCCATACAATCTCTCCTCCTTTTAGAGGAACTTAGAAAAATCTCTCATCTACAAATATTTTACAATTACAAAATGTGTTTGTAGAGAGGATTACTGCTCCATCCAGGGACACTTTGGGGGAGTTATGGAATGCTGCAAATGAATTAGGAAATGGCTATTTTGTATCAACTGTTTCTTAAAACTCACAGAATCCAGCACAGAACTTATTAAGAGACTTAATAAAGCAAGTAGGACAATGTAATTCCAATTGATTATAGACTTTGGTGTCAGGCAGCTGGAGTTCAAATTAAAGTGAAAAAAAGTATATGCATTCAAAGTAGTCTAAGGAGACATTAGAAATAATCACTGCATGATTCTACCACAGAATGAAAACTTGAGTAGCATCTGTAACAGTTATTACTTCAGATGTAGCCTGAAGGAAACCTTAACACTTTCATCTCCTACAGGGCAAGCACCGTATTTTCCTATTCAGCTGCCAGCCAAAGATGCTGTCATCTTCTAGATGGACAAACAAATCAGTAATACTTAAACAAACCTCAGTCCATGTCCTAACACTTTGTGTAGGGGATATTTTGTTAATTTGGTGTTTTTAAGAATAACAGGGAGTCTACCTATAGTGGGGAGCAATACTTCATAATTGTCAAAATACATTCTAGCCTGTGAATATTGAAATTGTGGAAACAGTATCCAAGGGCCTACTTAAGACTTGCTTCTATACGTGTGCTGGCTGCAAACTCTACTAAACAGAGGTTTTTCCTTCAAATGTCTGTAATTGCAATGACAACAGTGGTGCACATTAAGAAAAAACAAACAAACAAACAAACAAAAACTGAAGAAATGTAGGAAGCTGTCTGGGTGATGTAAAAGAGTTGTGTGTTGTCATGTGGAACCAAAGTGAGTTTGTGGAAAATATCAGGCAAGTTAAGGGGGAAAAGAAAGAAGTAAAAAAAAAAAAAAAAAAAAAAAAGTTAAAAAGAAAAGTAAAATATCGCATCTAGTATTAAAGTAGGGAAATAATAACAAATATCTCAAAACGTGCAGTATGTATAATAATGCAATTCTACTTTAGAGACTGGATTGCATGATCTATTGGCTCACTTAATTTTATCCCCACATAAAATTAACAAGAACATAGGCAACACTTTACAATCTGACCAAAAATTTAATGGATCTGAGGCTGCTATCAATATTTAGCAAAAGTCTACTTTTCCAAAATATCTCTTTTTGGCAAAACAGCATCTGAACTGTACCAGCATGAAGTACAGAGCAATACAAGATGCTTTATTTTTTCTTCTTAATAAAGAACTGTCTGTGATTATTCAAGGCACATCAGTTAAGGTTACTGCTTCAGTATTAGAGTGCTTATAAGAAAGTGGTATTTTAACCTCGCGAACCTATTTCTTTTCTTTCTGTGGCCACATATGAACACAACTTAAATTTAGTTAATTATTTTTGGGGGTTATTTTACTTTTGATCTCATTTAGAGAAGAGATGCCTAGGGACAAGAGGACTGAGTGCACACAGGAAGTCATTTTGGAGTAGATGATGAGCAGATCAATGCAGACTCTGCTCAGTTTGTAATTAGAAAGAAGTTTTAGGTTCACACTTTCCAGCAAATATTAGTCAGCAGCAACAACTGGCAATTATGCTGAAGAAAACCTGAAATAAACAGCATGTATTTCATAAAAAGAATAGCTACTTATACAGTGCTGATGTGAATTTCTCATAGCTTTTTGTTTCACAGTTTTGTAGAAAAGTAGCAAAAATTGTGACATGGGTTGTGAGAAAAAATGATTAAAAAGAATACTTACAAACTCTATGGATACACTTACATTAAATATAATACAATTCATAATGTATGTGCAGTGTTTCTGTGAAGGTGCTTTGTCTGTAGCTGTAGAAGTGAAACCCCAACAACTACAACCAGTTCTTAAGGAGCAAAATTCAGACTTGCATGAAAACTGCTCACAAGAAAATAAAAGGCAAATAACACTAAGTTCTGCTCTGCTTTTTACCATTAACGATTGCCATATTGAATCCTGGCATCTTCTTCATCTGACAATAAAGGAAATCAAATCAGTCTCTAGTAGAACAGAGTTACTGAAAATAGGGCTATGCAATTCAGTTCTTCATTGGTGGGTGTGCTTGCTGAAACACACTTCTGCCTGGAACAAGAGGAGCTACATTTTGTTGGTTGAAAGAAATTCAGAGTCCAAAGGCTCTGCTGTTCACTTATTATGTATGACAGGAAATTGACCTGGATACGTTCCGTGCTGTCAGTGATGCAGCAGATATCACTAAGACATGAGAAAGCACTTTACATTGTGCTCTCAGGCATGTTGGAGGAGCTGAACTACCTTTAACAAGAGACAAACTGCACCACTAAAATTATATTGACTTCCTAGTCACAAAATTCTGGGCAGAGCATCTCAAAAGAGTAGCTTTGAGTTTTCAGATAATTATTCAGAGCTTGAAAGTATTGAAATCCAAAATGTCATTGGGGTTCTTTTAAAAACCAACTGCATCCACTGCTGCTGGCATTTCTCACCATCTGACTACAGACAGCAAGTCAGTGAGAAGGTATTAGTATGGAAGGTAATTACTGCCGCACACTAATAATAGCATAACCAAACTTTTGCTTGTTACTAGAGGAAAGAAATGTCTTTTGGGGAGAGAGAAAAAATGGCTCCGCTGCCAATTCATGGGAAGGGTACTGAATGGATGAGTCAGGTATAATTGTATGTATCAAAACTTGGGAAAGCTCAATATAGAAATTGTGCTGTGGTCTGATGTGGCATCAAGTGTTCTAGGTACGCTGCAGAAAATGAGCTATTTACTGTGAGAAGAAAGCACGTGTTGAATCTGTTGCAGAAATAAGTAACATACAAAATATAACCTGAGCTACAGCCAAAATGATCAGCCAATGGATATTAAGGGACAATTAATGGATTAATTTGGGCTTGAGCTGAATTTGAGATGTCGAAAAGACAATTTGAATTTAGTGGACAGAAAGGCATGCTTGGAACAGAGAGAGAAAGAAAGCGTGTTATTAAGAAAGTTGCTTTTCAGTCCACAGATCTCAGGTCACAGTGAGAAGTAAAAAAGGAGGGTAACAGAGGACAGAGAAGCAGGGAGCTATGAATATACGGTGATTATCGATGGTCTGTAGCCTAAGTTGCATTATTTTGTGGAAGTATCAAACTACTGATCTCCTGTCCTCAGAACTAGATCCAAATACCAGTTGTAACATTAATACAGACCCGGTGATACT
The DNA here is from genome assembly GCA_002909625.1 of Bambusicola thoracicus. Taxonomy (NCBI): domain Eukaryota; kingdom Metazoa; phylum Chordata; class Aves; order Galliformes; family Phasianidae; genus Bambusicola; species Bambusicola thoracicus. Next base: position 95,154 of record PPHD01000041.1, read on the forward strand.
AGGATCTGTGATACTATGGCAGTAATGCTGATCAAGGACTAGTTATTCTGTGTGAGTTCGACATCACACCATGACCTTAATAGCTGCACCAACTAAGACTAAAGAGAACAGTGACAAATGGCACTAGGGAAACTTATTTCCTAGGAAGCTATTTATCAGCTTAGGTTTAAGAAGGCTTCTGTGATCTCCACCATGAGAATGATTTGCAAGAAATGTAATCACAATAGCCTATATGACCAATATTAAGAAGTTTTGCTCAGAAGATATTTGGGGTATTTAGATGTATAAAAAGTAATAGGTACTTTACCTCGCACTGTAACATCATCAGTCATTGTCTTTTAAAAAACCACATCATAAAAAAAAAAAAAAACAGCAAAGATGAGAGATGTAATATATATCAGTTGGATAATGTTTGGCTGATAATGTCATTTACAATGAGAAATCTTTATTGTTTAAAAATAGCTTTAACAGAAGACCATATAAACTCTGTTTTCTTCAGCAACCTTAGCTTTTTAACCCAAACTTTTGCAAAGCAAGTGTTTAATCAGTATGAAGCAAGCATCAAGATGAAAACAGAAGTAACCAGGTATGTGTTAATCCAGCTTCCCCATGTGCAGGCTAAATAGGAGATATCAAAGACAACTAAAATCTTCTTCAGATTTGAGGCAGGTTTCTCAGTGTTCCTCACAAATAATAAACCACATTTTAGAACTTTACATTAGAAATTATACAATAGCTTTTAACTTATTTTCAATTCTTAAACATGTGTGTTACTTTGGGAGACTAGTGGAGTTCTGGAGCCAAAGACTGGGTATGTAGTCAGGAAGAGCAAGCTAAGATGGAATCAACTCAGTCCTGTGCAGTTTGGAGCTTACTTTCCTTTCCTTCCACTTGTCCCTCTACCAGAAATCTCTCTTGTTCCTTCAGTCTTCACTGAAAGATCTCTAATTTAGACTAGGAGCTCATTTTCGTAGCACAGCCAAAGCTGACACTGATGCTCATCTGACTATTGCTTTGACTCACTTCTACAGACTATTTTCATGAATGTTTCCATATTACCTTCCCTAACCTTACTAAGACTTTCAGGCATCAGACTAAAAGTTATTTCGGTAACTTGATTTTCTTCTCAAAACAACAATTCTCCTTGCAAATAACTATGAATGTAATGCTGTTGTTGAAATTTTGACTTTTTGTGTAGTTAATTAACTCTTAGAGAATACAAATATCCACTACATTTTGTAGAAAGGTACTGAGATAGTAATAATATCTAAACTTATCAAGACAGGGCATAAATCAGAAACAAATTTACTGTCAAATATGTTCAATATAAAAACAGTCTGAAATCAGTGTAAAAAATACAGAAAAAATGACATTTCTTGTTGTGCCTACTGTCACAGGTAATATATGCTCTTTAACTAAATCCTCTCTTCCAGGTTTTGAAAAAATTAAAGACATGAATTAAGGCTATGGCTGTGAGTATATTTAAATACTTGTACACTTTATGTAGATGCACTAAGAGTATGAAGAACCAAGATCAAAGTTTCTATTGCCTAGTTAATTTGCATGTAGCAAATACAAACTAGAAAATTTTAAATAATTTAAATACTCTGTTTTAGAGTTGCATAATTTATCACGGCTGATTTATTGACTTTTCAAACACAGATTTCACTCTAAGAAAAGAAAGGACGCCATAAACATGAACAACTGAGGCAAAACACGTTTGTAATTTTAAAAGGATAGCTTTTAAATGGCAGGCATGACTGTAACTTTCTTGATGGTTATTCATACCACAAACTTGCTTACATTGCCAAGTAAGTATATGCATCTATCTGTGTTGGAATTACACTTCATTAGAGTAATGAATATATTCAAGACAGCACTTCTGGGAACAATAACTGTAGCAGTCACAGAGTTAATATCATTCAACTTTTGCCCTACTATGTTCCTACATTACCTAAGCAGTACTAATTATTATCATTTAGAAGCTGTTGAAAGTGCAGTATCACTTGAATGCTCTGCAATTGTCATATATGATATGAAAAATAATAGCTTGCAAGGATATGAATATCATCTGTTTTTTCATTTACTTTTTTTCTGATGTTTTTATGGATTTATGATAACCCACATAAAAAAAATGTTTTAAGGAAATATGGTACAAATGAGATGAAATCAGGGTGTAAGTGGTAGCATCTGATCTTAAATCTTAAAGCAGAATTTTTTGTTTCTCTCTGGCTCTAATATTAATGTTTCAGAGCAAACAATGAGGTATCCACTGAGAGACAGTACTTCAGGATTTTTATAAGTTTTAGGAGTCCTATTTTATGATGGCTGTTATTGAAATTCTATTCTGTCCTCCAGGACTGAAGAAGGTTTCAGCACTGTAATTACAAAGTTGAAGCTTTATGATCACAGTTTTAGAATTAACTTGCTTTGTTTTCTAGTAATACAAGGGATTAAAAAAATTAATCTATGGGTACAGTAGATGGCACATTCTGAGAATTTATAAATAGATCTATTCTGTTCATTTCTCAGTTTAAATGAAGAAAAACAAATTATTCAGCCAACTGTCCATCAGCTACTGTGTACTTCCTTTGTCTTGCATAATATTTATACAGGATACTCATTAAGCCTTCTATATGATTAAAACTTAAGGATAATTTTAATTTTTTACTTTTTGAAGGCTACATTTGATTTTTAAAAGCATTTTCTTTTCATGCCATTAGTCATTCTATTTCTTCTTTCTTAGATCCTAATGTTCTAGGAGAGAAAATAACAGTCAGCTCAGGTCTCTTTCAAAATGACGAATGATTCCCATTTATGGGACTGGAACAGAGGCACTTTGTTCTTATCAAAATGGTAACCACCTCTATTGCAGTCTAGATGAACGAATCCAGTAGTATTTATAAAGCCTGGCCACGTCAGTCATGAAGAAAAAGGATAAATCCTTATGAGTTTTTCAATAATCTGTGATTTTATGAATGAAACTTTAAAAGCTGGTAAGCACTGTTATTGAAGATAATCATACTTTTTTTCCAGGCATTTCGTTTGTTTTTATAACTGTCGTAAGTGTGGAGTCTACTTATCAAATAAGACAGAGAGCAAATGCCACCATCATGACAAAAAACAACAAAGCCATATACTTTAAATTATTTCAACTCTATAAGAAGAGATACAATTATGCTCTCATCACGCTTACAAAGCTATAATAAACAACAGAATTAGTTTTGTTTACCTTCCTCATATATTCTCCTATCTACTGTATCTTGCTCTCTTTAATGCTAAATCTGCATTTCCTGAATTAAGAATTAAATGTGCTGAGGATATTTACACATTCCTGCAGAGCACATTCACATGCATTAGCAATATGTATTCTCAGTGTTGATTCCATTCTGTTTTAATTGCAGAAATAATAATAATTAAAAAATTAATTTACTTTCAAAAAAAAAAAAAGACAAAAAAGAAAGAAAAGTAAATCACTATGATACAAAGAAATCTATTTCTCACATTATAAGTTAATTCCTCATGATCTAGCCAATCATTTCATATTCAAGAATACTGATTTAATAACACATACCTTGACTTTTTCTAAGTGATCCTGCAGAGAGTCTATCAGCAGATCCCCCACTGGCTGCCAGGATCCCTTGAATGCTTCAGCCTGGCGCAGTTTCAGGTCCAGTTCATCCATTGCCTCTTGAAGACCCTGCAGTCTTTCAAGAGCATCATCTATCTTCTTTTGCCAATCAGCAGAACGTAGATATAGCTTATCCCACTCAGTTCTGACATCATCTGCTTGTCTTCGGAGAACTTTAGTAACATTCTGGGCCCTCTCCTCAGGTGATAGCTCTAAATAGAAAAGTTGAGAGACTTTTAGGAGGTACTCTTAGAAAAAAAAAAAAAAAAAGCCATCTGGGTAAGTCTAAAAGCTTCAAAGCTCACTTAGAAACTATTCATAACCCATGAGAAATTAAATTTATTTTACATGTGTTTTTATTTGTATATCTCTCAAAT
>PPHD01000041.1:101198-114913 GCA_002909625.1 Bambusicola thoracicus
AAGTATTTTACTCCAGAGATTAGAAACTTCTTTTTATGGCACTGAAATTATATGTTTTTTTCATTATAAATTCAGCAATACAGTTAAATACTAAGCAAAATTTTGGTTATTATACAAACTAATGAAAATTATAAATTCAATATTAAAAAGTTCATAGATTTTGAATTACATTCAATATGAAATATTTTGCTAAAGATGTACCCAACAGAACTAATAATAAGAATAATACCTGCAGTTTATAATATCAGCATTTACAGGTAAAATATTCTTAACACATTTCAGGAAGGTAAACTTTAGCAAATGACTATATTATTCTGCTATAAATATTTAAATAAACCTTCTATTGAGTGGTCAAGAACTGACCACAAGTTTCCCAGCACGTTTGCTGATGGTACAAAACTGAGAGGAATGGCTGACACACTGGGAGGCTGTGCTGCCCTTCAGTGAGACCTGGACAGAGCAGAGAACTGGGCAGAGAGGAACCTGATGAGGTTCAGCAAAAGCAAGTGAAGAGTCTTGCACCTGGGAAGGAATAAGCACATGCATCAATACATGTTAGGGGGTGACCTGCTGGAAAGGACCTCTGCAGAGAAGGACCTGGGTGTCCCAGTGGACAGCAGTTTGGAGCAGGTCAAGGGAGGTGGTCCTCCCCCTCTACTCTGCCCTGGGGAGGCCACATCTGGAATACTGTGTCCAATTTTGGGCTTCCCAGATCAAAAAAGACAGTGATTTCCCAGAAGGAGTCAACCGGGGATGACAAAGATGATAAGGAGCATCTCCATTATTAGGAAACGCTGATATACCTGGGTCTGTTCAGTCTTGAGAAGAAAAGACTAAGAGGGAATCTGATCAATGTTTATAAAAATTTTAAGTGCAGGTGGTAGTCAGACAAGGCCAGACTCTTTTCAGTGGTGTGTAGTGATAGGACAAGGAACAATAGCCAATAACTGGAACCTAAGAACTTTCACACAAAATATGCAGAAGAACTTTTTTTACAGTAAGGGTGACTGTGCACTGGAAAAGTTGCCCAGAGAGGTCATGGAGTCTCCTTCTTTGGAAACATTCAAGACCTGTCTGGATACCTACCTGCACAACCTGTTGTAGGGAACCTGCTTTAGCAGGTGGGTTGGACTTGATGATCTCTTGAGGTCCCTTCCAATCCGGAGGATTTTATTATTCTGTGATTTCATAATTGTGAATTATGAAAATCATTCAGCAAAGTGAGCTTTTCCTGAAGGAATCGGCACTGTCAGAAATGGTTATTCTGTGCAATAGGTACCAGTGGGACTGGGATTCTTTCACATATTATATCTGCTAAGGAATCTACTGTTTGATTAATAACTGTAATAAATGTTTTAAATAATGTTGTTGACATGTAAGAATCAATACCTTGATTTCCACAAATTAAAGGTGCTGTGTATTAACAAGAAAGCTACCATTGGACATTCTGCTGCACAAAAACTCAGTGAAGTTACTCCTTGGTTATGCAGTTCTAACTTCCTAGATAATTTTAGATTTATAAGTTTTTATAACATATACATGACACTTACATGCAGTGCAATGGAAAGAGCAAATTTAAAAAGCTCTGTCCATGCCTCTAAAGAGGGAAAATTTACAGTGTTCGCCAGCCTTTGTGTTAGTGAAAAAACCTCCTTTTCCACTAGATGTGGCATGGCTGCAGCTCAAATTAGCCAGCAGGTATCAAAATTTAAAATGTTTCTTTGCACACTGTGTGCTCCCCTCTCATCTGGCAATGTTAGAAGTGATGCCCATACTCATTTCGGCTTTAAACATTGCAATTATGCCACCTAAAAGATACATTGTGCTTTATAAAGAAAGACTGGTGAAAACAAATTCTTTTTCAAAAATGTTTATGTGTACAACCAGTAAAATGGGAGGCACATGCAGAAAGGTCTGTGTCTGCCCCCAGAGAGAGAGACCAGGAAGGAGATACAGATATTCCAGGAAAGTGAACACAGAACTGCAACAACTGATGTGATATTTAGAAGTCAGAAATGGCTCTAAGCCATATATGTGGGGATGAGAAGTACTGCTGTATGGATGCTGTAGTCAGCTCAGCTCTAGCTAGGCACGTGTAACAATGAGAAGGACAAACTACCTTCTTTCAGCATATATTGCCTTTTCATGTAGACCAAATCACGTGAACACACCTGGTGGCATTATATTTCCAAAAAAGGATTATAACCACATTCCTCCATCATCTTATTCTGGGCAACAAACTAAGGATAGTGTAGTCAGATAGGCATACCGCATCCCACAAGATGTGTAATGAGGCATAATATATCTTCCCAAAATGATAGAGAGAATCTAGTGATAACTTTCTGACTTTGTGTATTTTCCATATAATCACAAACGGGAAGAGTTTACGGTAGAAAACAGAGAGCGAATGTGTTAAATGCTTTCCAATTTTTACCCTAAGGGATTGGACCGTAATCTATAAATCCCAAGATTTAGATCAGCACCCAGTATGTGGTGGTGAGATCTACTTCTTATTCTCAATTTCTCCCCTAGTTTTCATCTGTAGACTTCTATCGAGTCAGTTAAAATACATATCAGTATAAGAAATTAGAAAAAAAAAAAAAAAAGACACTGAAGCGGTAGCACTGGACAGTGTTAAAAATAAATGTATTTTCACTTCTTAATATTCCACTCCACATTTTTTTGTATGCTTTTCTAATTTTTTTTTTGTGAAATATGTATACACTACCACTAAAAATCATTATCAGCAACAAATGATATTTTCTCATCTTAAAAAAAAAAATCTATCTAAAGCTCCGACAAATACATCTGTATAATTAGAAGACCATCATTGATAACAGAATTAGCCTAAATGACTGTCTAATTTACAGATAATGATTTCAGGCTAATTTCATTGAATTCCTGAAGTTCTTCCACACTTTCTGGTGGCTATAGAGGAAATCGAACAAGCATAATATATGACCTGACAAAAAAACAAGTAAACCACTTTATTTAAACATCTCTATTTGTCATCAGCACTACAGCACTAATGGCATTCTGTCCACTATTTTAATAATGCATATATTGATCAGCTTATCGCAGACCTCCACTACCTCCTCATGTGTGTCCAAAAATTTCTTTGGTTGGAGAAACACAGACTGTTTAAATTGAAAGATGAAAATATAATGAGAAGACAGACTGGTTTTAGTAAGAGTAGTATTAAACTCTGATATCAGAAAAGCAGATGATTTTGCTTTTAATGATTTTTAAGGAAAAAAAGTGCAGTTAAATGAATTCAAGATGCTTCCCAATCAGAACGCTTTTTAAAAATGGGCCTGGACTTCCATTTTAAAAAGTAGATATCGACTGTGCCACCAGAACACGTTAGTGTTCTGTTAGTGTGTTCAAGCAGGACTTGCACTCCCCAGGCACATTTGCTATAGATTCCATGCAAAAGAGTTTTGAGAGAACTGTTAGCAATAAACTTCTGTATTCATTAAAGCTATTTATGCTGCTAATACAATTCCCATGCAGAAGATGTGGCAAGTCTAAAAAACAATGACAGTAAAAGCAGGCTGCCTGTGGGATGCCTAAATTGCAATCCAGGAAACAGAGATTATCAGTAACATGTACACAGTCATTCATATGATGTGAAAAATCATCACAATGATTCATATACATGTAAGTTCAAACAAAAAACAGTTATGTGGGAGTATTGAGGACAAAGTCCAAGGTGCCTTGCCTAAAAACTACCTCGCATTTATAATGCAACAGTGGATCTGACAGTATATATGTCTGAGATTTCAAGCTCTCATCTGGCATGGATTCAAGCATTCGAAATTTTCATCTGAATTTTCATCCTACTCTTAAAATTTTTAATGCCAATCTTGGCAACTGGGAGCATTCAAATGGTGAGAACTACCTTTTTTTTTATTATTATTTTATCTCTGCTATGAATATCTGAGGTACTCCAGATGGTCTTCTAAAAGGTGGAGGTTAAATAATAAGTTGTTTTTTTGTTTGTTTGTTTTTTTGTAAGTTACATTCCTAAAGGAAAAACAAAACATCAGCTTATAAGAAGCTACCCTGCTGAGGATTTTCTTTTCTCCAATGAAGAAATTACCTGGGTTCACGCCTGGTTTTAAGTGGCAAAAACAATTTTTCACAGAAAGAAAGATATTTAACTGACACAAGAAGACCAAAGCTACAAGGCTGGATCATTTAAAAGATTGGTCAGAGCAGGTAGAAATATAGATTGTTTGCTGAAGACTCATTTCCAGAACAGACATTGATGACAACAACATGAGTAGATTCTTTGACTCAAGTCTGAAATTCAACTGCTCTCTACTTTTACTCTTTTAGAGCTCGTTTTTTTTTAGCAAGGGCCTACAGCTCTTGAAAATCAGCTTTTCACTAGTACTGTGTTCCAGTTTTATGCTAGAGACCTTTAGATCTGAGGTATGAGCCTTCCTAACAGTATTTTTCTGATGTTCAGAAATGGACTAAGATGTTCGCTTAGGCACAGTCTTTGTATGTCTGCTTCTCTAAAAGAAAACTTTTAGAGTAGCAGAAAGTCCATAGCATCTAGTTAAAAAAAAAAAAAAAAAAAAAAAAAAAGAGTAGAAAAACTCCAAGCTGCAAACACAGGATTTTGTCAAAGACAATCTGAAGTCAGAAGTGTTCTGCACTGATTGTTTTTCCCTCCTTCCCTGTAAGAGATCTCTGAAGAGTAGACAAGGCGACCCAATTTCAAGGATTATATTTTGTTCTTTTTTTTTCCCCACAGGGAACCAGAGCACCTACAGCTAGAAAGGCCTCACATTAAACTACAGATGCTACAGCACAGAAAAAGGAAAGATGTGATATTTCTAAAAGGAACTAAAATGTTCTAGCTTTGATAGAAAGAAGAAATGACTGAGACACGAGGACCAAAGATTTGCATCTGTATATATCCGCATGTGGGAGAGAAGGTAATCAAAAAGGAGAAGTAAGAAGGAGACCTAGTTTGTAAAGTCACTTTGCAGCTATTTATAGTATGTTACTTTCAGGCAACACTTCTTATCCCTAATAGTTTTAACCACTTATGTTGATTTGTGAGTGACAATCACTTAGTCCATCACTGAATTCTTAACACCTTTGGAATAGCTTACAGAACAACATACAACATTAAAATTTTATGAGCAGTAACTTCTCTAAATGAAAAAATTTATTTTGTTTCTCTTGAAGGAAAGGTAATGTTGTCAAGTACTCAAATATGATTCAGATAATGAAAGTTTTGCTGCAACGATTCTACAGAAATCCTTCTCGACATCTTGCTCTAGCTCAAACATGGCCTTTCGATAAAGGGTTTGAGATAATGTAAAGTTAAAGCAACATCTATTTTGTTTCTTACATCCTGAGAGCCTGGTTGGTTTTTGTGGTTTTGAAAATACGTTATGGACTGTGCTAGAGCCAGCTGGCTAGAACAGACCTCAGGTATTGCAGAGAGGGAAAGGTAAAAAAGGAGAGTGGTAAAGCCATGTATATTTTACTGTTTCCATGATAATGCTTAAAGTCCCAAGAAAAGCTTTGTGAGAAATGTCCATCCTACAGATCACCTCTCTGAAAGGAAAACCTAGACAATGAGACTGTGGTGTTGCCACTACTCTCCATCATTCAGCTACTATGGAAAAAGCTTTATCTGCCTGTGCCAAAAGCTAAGTCTGGTTTTATTTTAGATTTCTCACAAACACTGGATTGCCAGTAACTTAAAGCAGCAAGATATGCCACGTGATTTTTCTAAACTCAATATTAGTATTTGCTCCCAAATGTGCCCTTTGGGATTAAGAAAGAAAATCTTTTAAGGAAGTATCTATAATACCGCTGTATGATGAAAGGAGAAAATACAGGTAGTACAGAGCCAGTTTCATTTTATAGAATAATTTTAGATTTTTTCCATGCAATAATAAAAAACAGAGATTTAGGAACATCCACAGCAATATCCTATGTGTCAAGTTTCAGAAATGGGATTGTGAAATGGTATTATATAGATGCACAGCATATTTTGCAAGGATGATCACTGGGTTTGGAATATGTTTTTCTCTCACACTATCAAGCTGTCTGGAGATGGCATAACACATTATGTGGTGTTTACTTGAAACCAGACATTAATTAGTGTGAGACAGATGTGAGCTTGATTCAGCATAGGAATATATACTTAAAGCATGGCCTTCCCACTTAAAAGAAATAATAATAAAACAAAATCTTTGTATGAAGAGTTATTGAGCAGTATTAGGTTATTTAAGGGGTCATTTATCTGGTGAGTTTTCCAAAACTCCCGTACAGTGTTCGATTTAAGTTCTTTTTTACCACAAAACCTAGTTTGGACCAGTCTCCACATGATGTTCTGCCAATGCCTTTCCCAAAGAATTCCTGACGAAATTAGTATGAGTAACAGTAACAGCCAGTAACCACAATAGTTTCATGAAGCACAAAGTTGTGCATTACACTGGTACCAGCTACAGTTTTCATTAATGTTCACCAAAACAAACAAACAAACAAACAAACAACAACAAAAAATAACAGCAAAACACACAGGGTTTAAAAATTTACTCATGAAATTTAAATGTCTGAGCCAGAAAATAAATAAATAAATAAATAAAAAATCAGAACTACTGATTTAATCTTCAAATAACATTGTTAATATCTTAACTTTTCTAGCCATGAAACTAACTGCCTGTGACAGTTCTATGAAAATACTGTAGGTTTTCAGAAAGCTAAACAGATATAGCAAATACTCCTTTCTCCAAGAGACTGATTTTCTAGTGTGTGTTTGAAAATTTTAGCTAGTGTTATCATGTAAAATTTCATTAACTCTAAAATGTACTTCAAACAGTAACTCACTTTCTCCAGCATGGACCATATAATCCAACAGTTAACTTCAAAACAAAATGCAACTAATGAAAGATCATTTGAAAAAAATCGTACCCTATGAACATCATTCTGCTTCTGCACAGTAGGAAGATCTCCACCAATGGGTGCTTGCTGTTTTAATTCATCCTCCTTCAATTGCAGCCATGCCAAAAGTTCCTGAAGAGAGAGATGTAAACGCTTCCACTGGTCTGTGCTGGCTTCCAAATGAGATCTGAAAGCATGTATTAAATATCAGATGCATTCAGGCAAAGTGAAAGTTAAAAAAAAAAAAAATTACAAACTTATTTACTGATAAAGATTGTAGTGTTTTGTTAACTAGACAACATTTATATAGCTTCATCAGCTTCGAATCAGACACTGGCATAATTTTGATTCCACAGCCATGGCTTGAAACAGCAAAACAGTTATGTTGAATTGTCATTCCCACTAAGCATGCACAAATACAGCGCAGGACTAGTGAGAGAACAATTTTCTCATCATTTAGGATTGCTAGGGTACTAACCAAAAGGTAGGGAGTACTTTTCAACTCAGCGAAGAGCAATCATTTCTCTAAACCATTACACAAACCATTCAACCCCACACAAGAATCATGTGGCTGCTCACCTTTAAGATAAAATAAGCGATACCATCCCTTCCCCCAAAGGAAATTGTTAAAGAAATAGGAACCTCCTATGCTGCACAAAATGTCTGTGCTTCATGAAGTGAGGTATGACTGAAACAAACTGAATCACGGCAAACTTCAGATATACAACCCACTGCGTGCAAACAACTCCACCATAAGACAACCTTATAAATATTTTCTCTGAGTGTGTGTAAATGCTCTTCTCTCTTAAGACTAACTCTTGGCAACTACTTTCTGCTGGAAGAAAATATGTCATAAATCTCTGGATTGACAAAAATCTTCAGTTTTGCTTATATCATTGGTAATAAGAGCCTGTCCTGCTAGATTTATGAATATGCTGCTACTGTTTAATTGCTGATTAGGAAGAAATTCTTAATTCATTCCCACACAACTTAAGAATTCCTTTTAAAAACTCAAATGAAAAGCAGCGTTATATTGCAGTAAAACAGTATGATACACTTTGCAAGAATTATGTACTAAGACAGATTTTCTTTGTCTCATTTCTTTTCTAACTTCCAGCTTTGCTCCTACTGCTGAATGTTGCTGGAAGTGAGGGACAGTGCTGCCTCACAGCAGGCGCTGCAATGCTGGGACAGGCCGGCCTGCAGGACCTGAGGGCTGAGAAGTTGCAGGGGATCTCTCAAAGCAGCAAGGGGAGAGGAGCAGGGCCACTACATGGGGAGCTGCAGTAACCAACTGCCAGTGGGCCTTTGGAGGGGACACAGCCAAGAGCAAACTTTTGAGTTAGATAGCTCCAGGATTCCAAGTCCATCCCAGCAAATGCAAACTTCAATCTCCTTCAGATAAGCGCAGTAACTGAATGTGAATACAAGGAAATGAACTTGGCTTTTCTTGACATCCACCATACATTTTTCCTAGATGAAATGCACTGGACTGTGAAAAGAATGTCCACCTAACCAAGGGACAGGATGACTGTTTTGTTCCAGCAGTTCAAAGCTTTCACTGAAAAAGAAGAATCACGGAACTGATGCCTGGGGAACATTTCATCTTTCTGCTCTTACACATCTTTTGTGTAAGCACCGATATAACTATGATGAAATCTATTCTACACTGTGTGATAGAAAGAAATAGCACAGAGCAGTCAGACTGAGAACAGCCCATTCATTCAGTTTGGTGGCCAGCAATATTTAAATTGAATGTCTTAGGAATTACAAATTGGTTCTTATTCTACTATTTTAGAAAGGAGTTCTTTAATGTAACAAGCTAATGCCATACAACCAGCGTTAGTATGTCTGACAGTTAATGACAGCAATACAATGAAAACTGCAAAAACAGAAAGAAAGAAAATCCCAGGACACCCATATATTTAATTACTGCTATTTGGCCCATTTGCTGTTGATTTTTTTTTTCTCAAACATCACTGCATTTAGGTAACTTCATGGGTAAAAGACATCTGAAGAAAAAAAATCTGAGAGAGACCCTTAAGGACTGTATCTTTCTTTTGCTCCTCAGAAAAAATAAAAAGGAATGTCTCTCTCCTTCTTTAGTCACTAATATATTTTCAACCTCACATTCTTCATTTCTTTTTAATGATTGATGTTATGAAGATGACTTTTGTCATTACACAGACTGACCTCCCTCAGGGCCCAAGCTGAAAAAAGCTAGTATTTCATAAATTACTTTCAAAAATACTGCTGTCTTTTGCTGCCCTCTGAACTACCACCAACACACAGCAAATGAGCAAATGAAAAAATGTCCAAGACTGAATGCAATGGAGCTGGGTTGTCTGTTGTGAAAGACACATTTCTGAAGAGAAGTTTTCTAGACAGTTTCTTTTGAAAATTTCAGCCCACTGAAGCCTATATATCCACTTCATGACTTGTAAAATTACCATTTACTGTACTTTTCCTTGCAAGGAGATTTTCCTTTTATAGGACTATCTGGAGATCTCCTTTTAGTCCTGGATTTTATTTGGTAATTTTGTCCATTTTTCAGACAAAAGCAAAAATCTTAAATAACATCTTCTCATTTGCAAGGCTGTTCTTATTTTTGCACTGGAAATGGAAGTCTCAGAAATAAAGCTTTTCATAAATATAGGTTGTCTAATTACTTTATTACTTGACTCACTGATAAGTCACAAGCAACCAATTTAGAAGGGGTACAGTTAGTGTTTAAACATGTTAATCTTTCCTTCTGTAATTACGAAACCTCATCATATGTCTCAAATCCTAATCCCCTACTATCATTTTCACACCAAAAAAAAAAAAAAAAAACAAACCCTAATAATTCTTACAAAGTTAAACCAGCAAAAATAATTTCAAAATGGATAGAAACAGTGCTATCAGAAACCAGTTTTTACCCTTTTACTGTCACAAGGCAGATGGAACGGCTTACACACCAGCTGTAGGCTTTTGATTACAGTCATGTCCTACCTAATGTTTAGAGATTTCTTCCTAAGCTCACTCCATCTGAAGTTCATGTTATCCAGACGTCTCTGCAACAGGACAGCATCCTCTGAGCCTTCCAGGGATCTCAGGATTTTCTGCCCGTTTTCATCCAGGTTGTGGAAGATGTCAGTATGTGCATCAATTTCTGCCTGTAGATCCTAAGGAAGTAATAGAAAATAACGTGTGATTTCACACAGAATCACAGAAACTACCACTTCTCAATAGTGGAAAAATCCACAGTCCAACACAGAGTCATTATTATGATTATTCCTCTCCTAGCAATATTGTGTAGTAAACACCCTTTCACTTTTGCATGAAGGATGTTTGCACTGAAAGAGGACCGTCTTTCCATATGGATCCTACTGAACAAATGTTAATGAATGTTAAAAGCCTAGCATTTGTCAGGCAAGAAAGCAAAGACATATTTACTGTGCTGACAAGGGAAAAACCAACCAACCAACCAACCCCTGGGGATTTCAGGTAAATCTGACCTTCACGTGATAGGTCTTCCTGTGCAACATTTTCAGCTTGAGCTGAGGACTGCAGCAGTGCTCCTGCTGCATGGCAGTTCCAAGAAATCTGCGCGTCTGCAGCAGCAGAGCTTTAAAATGCCAAGTTCCCTTACATTCTGTTGACAGAACGCATTTCAGATCACAGACCTCAGCAGTCAATAGCAATAAACAACCACTTTGTGCTGCATCAAAACACTGGTCAGGGCCATGGCTGTAGGAGGGCCTGCAAACAGAAAGGACCCAGAATATGCAACCGGCAGCTCATGTTGAACAGCCAGCTCTTCTTATCACTTTGTAACTGCAGGCCAGCTCTACATTTTGAATTCATTTTTCCCCCTCATTTTCATCAAGGCTGTTCCTGCCAAGAGAACATTCCTTTGAGAGCTGCCTGGTACCAGCATTCCTGCCTGCCCACGCGCTGAATGCAGCCTTTGTGCAGCGGCTGCCTGGCTCACGGACACTGCGTGCTGCAACCCCACGAGGTCACAGATTCACTCACAGAGAGCAATGGCGGAACCATGCTCTTCAAGCTGAACGACAATAATAATAACAATTTAAATAAAATATACACAAGCGTGCACACACTCTGTATGTAACCACAACTGCACAAAAATACTGCTATTTTGATACACAGTACACTGGTGAAGTGAATAAATCCCATCTTCACATGGGATGCTTGGGCATTAGGAGCTCTGGTTGTGGTTTCTTGCTGCCTGAAATGAGAGCGTCGGGGGATGAAGTGTGAAAGGTGAAATGATTGACGGCTTTGAAGGGATGACCCAGAGCCAACTGATCATCACAGACAGACCCCAATGGAAACTTCTTCTAATTTGCTTTAGAAGAATGACTTTGAAGGAGGGAAGCACACAACTTGCCTACTTGGTGAGTTGCTAATTGAATTGGTTTGATTTGATATTTTAAGTGCAATGTTAGCAGCACTGAATCATAAGTAGATTGTCCTTGCTCACTTACTGCTGTTCCAAGTGACATTCGCTGTACTTTGCTGGATACCTACTTTGTGCACAGCAGTAACTACCACCATACTTGGAACAATTTCAAGGAGGGCAAGGCATGTCTGCAGCACAGTATAGGAGTCCTCATCCAACTATTTTACTTCATCTGTGTTCATCCTGGCAGTAAAATCGGAATAAGTTTGGAATACACAAGAAGTAATTCAGCAGAACACAGTTGTTACTATAAATATTGTATTTTTTGATTGATGTTAAATACTCACGGAAATGAGGTAGCTTTGTTAGCGCTGGAACTAAATGTGGCAAATGCAGTTCTAATCTAAGAATGGAAATTTCATCATGTGACCTGACACTTAGCTGGGAATTGAAAGTAAGAGCTAGCAGAACTTTTTTTTTTCTCCCATTTCTCTCTGTCTCTTTTTCTTTTAATTGGTAGAGGGAAGCTTGTAACATATCTATAAACTTGGAAAAAGCAGATTTGGCCCTCAAAAGAAAGACAAAGGATTCGTGTAGTCTATAGAATAGGCAAAAACCCCACACTTTGCTAACAACAATTGGAAGGTATTTTAACATCTAAGGGACTTTACAGAAAGACAGTTGAGAGTTGCACAGTTGATACATTTATATGTTTATATAAACACACATATGTTCCTACTCTCAATGAATATATAGAAGCTTTATATGGAGTCTTAGATTATAAAGGCAAGCAATTTTCCAAAATTATTCCTTTTTCAATTCAAACATATGTTTCAGAGAAGCAATCTGTTTTGATTTTTAAAGATGCTATTCTTAAGGTATATAAACATGCATGTTATTCCAGGTGTGAATGCCCTCATTTGAAAATTTGTCCTTTATTTCAATTCTGAATGCTGATAGATTCAGCTTCCAACTTCTATATTTTATTTATGTTTGCTGAAGAGTACTCTATTACTAAGTTACATTGTCTGCATGCATGCATTTAGAGATTTTAAGTCAGTCTTCAGATTAAGCACCACAAAACTGAGGAAATAGGAAACAATATATGGGAAAGAATAAAGTTCACAATAAAAAAGTTCCCTTTTAATATCTGCATACTTCTAAGGTCCTTCCATGTTTCAAAACAGGTACATATACTGCCAATTGAAGAATTATCATATTTAGTACCTGTTGCACAGAATCACAGAATCACAGAGTGACTTCGGTTGGAAGAGAGACCTTAATGATCATTGAGCTCCAAACCACCTGCCATGGGCAGGGTTGCCAACCACTAGAAAATTCTTAGTTTGTAGGGCTGCAATGGAAACAGTAGCCTCTTCCTCAGCAAGGACAACATGAAATCCATCAAATAACTATTTACAGTAGGAAACTGTCAAATCTATGCCTTCTTCGTACTTTATCATACATGTCCTACATTTTAACTCAAAATTAATACATTTCCACGCTTTTCTTGCTTTTAGAAAAACTCTTCCACAGTCTAGACATTACATGCTTTTCTCCTCACACACAGATATTTCTCAAAACGAAATCAAGTTGTATCCTTCTTCTTTCAGAATACTACTGAATACCACAATCAAACTGGACAGTTAGGTAAATATGTGACGAGCACAGAAACTGAAGTCCTCTTATCAGAAACCTACTATTCAAGATCTTAGTCCAAATTATCTGTCTAAGCTGCACATTTTCTAATAATCCTAAAAGTAATTTATCCCAGCTATCTGGGAAACATGCTCAGAGACTAACAAGACATCGGAAGCATTCGCTCTGTTTCGGTTTGTGCACTCCAGATCCTTTCTTTGTGACACCTTGTCCCTAGAGAAGAACAGTGCACATAAGAAAAATATACATCTCTTATTTGTTCTCTGAAATAAGTAATTTCTATGTTTGAAAAATAGAGGTTAAAGATAAATATGAACTAGATCATTTCTCTTGACAAGAATGAAGCAGGAGTATTTTATCTTATAAGACGCTATTTATTTGCAAAAGCATACTGTCATTACACATCATACCAAGAAGCATAGATTATAGACTAAATATAGACTATTTACTGCATTTCATCTTTTCCACTGTATTCAAGCACGTGTAGGAAATGCAGAGGATGAAAATCAATCGTGCTATATTTCTGCTGGACTTAAATTACTCTGTACGCTGTTTTTGTTGAAGTGGTTACTACTGTCAAAATAGATTCCCATAAAAAGAGCAGGTAGCAAAATCAAATACAAACAACAACAAAAAGACACTGTCTATAGTAACTGGCTGATGAGTACTGATTATTAGCCTAAGTTAATTTTCAAATCTTCACATACACTTTTTTTTTTTTTTTTTTTTTTTTTTT
>PPHD01000041.1:114933-127962 GCA_002909625.1 Bambusicola thoracicus
TTTTTTTGTAAAGCTCACTTGGAGTGTGCTCAGCTGCTTAGAAGGAACTGCCCACACATCAATGGAGGATATGTGTAAGAGTTGCAGAGTGAAATTTTCCTTTTATTAAGAGGAATGATAGAGTTGGTGATAAAACGTACTGTAAAATTTGTTCATAGTAACCTCGTTGATTAGATATTACAGGTTTCCACACATTTAAAAATGTGTGTTTACCTTCTCATAAGGCACAGAAAATATCTAGTATTCCCATTTAACATTTTTATTCATAATCTATCTAGTATTTCTATTAATAATCTATTTAGCATTTCTCTGTAGAGAATTCAGTTTTACATCAAAGGTCAAAAGATGTTTTCATAAATAGCATAGTGACCATCTTAAATTGTGTATATTTTATTACTGTTGAACAGTATTTGAAACTATTCACTCATAAGACATTCAGCAACATAAGACTAAGAATGACAATACGTATGATAATTCCACATAACAGAGATATTCCTTTAAGAATTCAGAAAGATTGGGGATATTTTATCAGAAATAATTAACAAATCACCATTAAAAACCTCTATAGCTGGCATGCAGTATACTGGCAAAATATATGAAGGACACAGCACATAATAAATTATGCCATTATTTTGGCACAAGATAAGAAATGAGTTGGTAGGCTGAAAGTAAAATGAAGTTCTAGAAAGAAGGAATTAGTTACACTGGTTGGACTATACAAGAGTCAGACTAAGACATGGAAATTAATGCAGCACAGCTGACAAAACATTTATCTTTATACAAGGTAGAAACAAAATTAATTATGTAATGAAGAAATTAAAGCACTTAAATCCTCCTCTACAAACTAAGCTGTGTCCTTGGAATTGTGCTTTTCATTTCCAATGAATCATTTTACATTTTCTAGTTACCATACATGGGATTAATTGAGTAAGAAGGCTCAGAAAATTAAAGACAGTACCATCTGATTAAAGGAAATCAGCACAGGAGAAAAAAATTGTCTCTATTGTTAGTAATTGAAAAAAAAAACAGAACCGTCAGTCTGTATAATTATGTACATGTACTCAAAGCATCAACAATTCAGTCCTCTGTGGCTATGCATTACTCAGGAGTACAGTACTGCATAGCACTAAGGTTCTATAATACTAGTACTGAATAGGTGTAAAAGTTAGTTTGAAAATTCTAGGTCTGTATAATTCTTCCCACAGAAGGGGCAGTCAAGCATTGGAACAGGCTGCCCAGGGAGGTGGTAGAGTCGTCATTCCTGGAGGTATTTAAGGAGTGTGTGGATATGGCACTGCAGGACATGGTGTAGCAATGGACTTGTAGTGTGGATGGCTGGACCTATCTTAAGGTGTTTTTCCAACAACAACAACAAAAAATTATGATTCCCTTCATTCCCTCTTCAAAATACAACTTTGAGTAAAACCTTATTTTTATTGTCTTTTTATGGTGATTTCAGAAAGCCTCAAGAATGTAGGTTTCTTTCTAGCTTTATCTCACATTGTCATTTATGCCTATAGAAGGCAGATCTGACCAACTGACTGTTTTGAGCCAGTATTTGTTGTTTTCTCGTTTTTCTTCTGACAATACTGCTGAGCAAAGCACATAATAAAGAACAGGGATCTGCTTCCTGGACTTAGATGGGACAAAATATCACTTACGGCCTGACACAGCCTCTGAATTTTACCAACAGGGGATCTCAGCTGGTATGATCAAAAAAAGTTCACCCTTCAATGTCTTTTACCTCCTTGTGGCTTCCACAGATGTAAGAACTGCAGTCAGGGCTTGTAGGACTATTTTCCAGCTCTGTGCAGCACAGCTTAGCTACCTTAGGGACCAGATGTCAGCTTAAACATTTTACTTGCTTTTACTCAGCTACGTACTTAAACTCCTGTAGGTCTCCTATTCTACCTAGTGCACTAAAAAAAAAAAATAATAATAATAAAAAAAATCCACGAATATTGGACCTCTTTCAGGATCAGGGCTATTTTTTTGTCTGCTAGACAGAGAAATGGTTTTGGAGATGATATAGTTCATATACATTTTAAATACAAGAGGTAGACAGTAGAAGATGCACTTGATCTATTTCTTTTGTTCCTCGAGAGACTAGGTCATTTTGGACTACTCTCTATGAGCATCTGTTTTGGTGAGACAGTCATTACTTCCAAAGTATTTGACCAGGAAAAACAATATATTTTTTTAAATAGAAGAGGTTGAAAAGACTGTTTTAGACTAGTGCTAGAACAAAGCACTTTCTTCTACTTTGCAAGATACTACAGATCCAACTGGAGTAAACCCTATTAAATGAAGAACCAGTTATCTTTTTCTCTCTTTTTTATTTTAGATCAAAATACAACTAATCCAAGTAAGATTCTGGGAACAATTTTGTACCCAAACAATCTAACAGTGATAAATATAATTTTTTCTGCCACTATACAAACCATCTGAGCTCACACAACCAAGTTCTGTTAAAGTGGTAAAGTGGTTAAAATGGTAAAGAAGCTCTCAGTCCTTCTGTCAAGCTTTTGAGAGAGGTGATTCTCTCACTCTGCTACGGTAAGGTCACATACAGAGTACCATGTCCAATTCTGGGCTCCCCAGTAAAAAGAGAGACATGAACATCTAGAGAGGGTCCAGTGGAAGACTACAAAGATAATGAGGGACCTGGAGCATCTCTCTTACTAGGAAAGGCTGAGAGAGCTGGGACTGTTCAGTTTCAAGAAGACTGAGCAGAGATATTCTCAGTGTATGCAGATATCTGAAAGGAGATGTCAAGAGGACAGGGTGAGGCTCTTTTCAGCAGTGCTCAGTAACAGGATAATAGGGAATGGGCATAAACTGTAACACGGGAAATTCTGCCTAAATGTGATGAAAAGTTTCTTTACTGTGAGAGTGACTGAGCCTTGGTACGGGTTACCCAGAGAAGCTGTAGAATATCCATCTCTGGAGATATTAAAAATACCCTCCCCCACACCCCCAGTTGCAATCCTATGTAATATACTCCAGGTGACCCTGCTTGAACACAGGGTTGGACCAGATGGACTACAGAGGTCCCTTCCAACCTCAGCCATTCTGTGATTCTGTGTACTCCCAGTCCAGAAACGGAAATTTGGTTGGGTCTTAGAATGGAAGTGTTTACTGAACAATTTCCATAATGATAAAAACTTTCCAAATTAGACACAAAATGTAATTAAAGGGCAGACTTACTGAGTTAAAAGCATTGTTGTGAAATGGCTATACATCATCATGCCATGAAGCCTCCTATTCAGCTAGCCTATGGCATGACCCCAATTCCAGTCTGGTATGATTACATCTCTAAGTTTCATGCTAATGACTTGATTAAAAAGAAAGATATAAAGGTCTTTTTCTATTGGGAAGATAAGCTTATGTATATCATTAAGGCATTTCTAGGTTCTATTTTCAAGATAACAAAACGTAAGAGTTAGTTCTCTGGTAAAAAAGCAAATGTTGATGAGTGGAAATTAAAGGATAACTTTTTTCTTGCAGAAAACAATCTGTATCAGCTGCCTCTGTTATAATACCTCTGTTATAGTTTTAAATTCTAGGTGTCCCAAAAATAAGAAAGGAACAAAATTCACATTAGCAAATTGGACCCTGTCTTCAGAAAAGATTATCTTTATGATTAGGACTACAACTTTCAATTTACGTTACATTCCAGTGATCGCAGAATGGCACAGCCAAGGATACACTGACTGTCTTGCTGAAAAACAGTGAAAAAAAAACATGCTGTGGGATTCTTAATTTCACTAACAGCAAGCTTCCTCAGCTAGGGAGAGTAGCTTTAAGAGCAACAACTCAGTCATTTGAACATACCCTCAAGTTTTTATTGTGCAGATCCTCCTCCACAGGACTGGCTTTTCCGACATAGCACAAGGCCTTGCACCTCTCCTTTGTTCAAAGGGAAGTAATCAAATAAATTTTTATGAGACCTCTAGAAATTAATTTGTATTCAACAGTAATTAAATATAAATTGTTAAATAATTTCATGTGATTTATGGGAGTTTGCAGATTTTTTCATGTGCTTCTGAAAGACTGAAATAAAACTATTTTTATTCACATTTAATGAAAATACAAATAAATAGATAAATAAATTAATCTTTCAACATACAAAGCATTCTATGTTTATAGAAATATCTTCACACCAGATTTCATTCATCTTGCCATTAGATTAGACAAATATAAACTACTCTGGTAACAGTAACTTTAATAGCACTTTTTTCCCGTTTATTTATTTACCTTGTCCTTATATCAACCGTGGAAATCTTGATCAGAAAGAAACTTCAGGTTAGTTTGAGGCTACAGCAAGGCTGAAAAAATTCTAAGTTGCCACAGCAATGAACCACTTACAGTATGATGTAAATATATGGTGCTTATTTTACTACCCTAATCTGTTCTTAATGACCTTTCAAGTAAACAAATACAAGACAAACAAAGCAGCCGTGTTCAAGTGGGAGCTGCAAGTGTTCTGCAGAAAATCAGCCATCTCTACTGAGATGTCTAAGTATGACATTAGGTTTCCGATTGTGAAAACTGGATTTGAAAGTTGGGCAAGTTAGGAGGGAAGTGGCATAAATGTGAATGTGCTTGTATACAGAGTTTTCTGAAAGTAATACCATTAGGGTCATTACAAACTAACACTGTTCTCTAGGTTTCAGAATGCAGCCTACTCCTAACAAATACCTGACCCTAGTACTCCAGTGAATGTCAGATTGCATTACACCTGTACATTCTGTCAGCACACTCATGCTGTCAAGCTTTCAGCAATTTATTTGTTTATTTATTTGCAGCAAAATAATCATGCTGCTACTCTCAGCATGTCTAACTTCACCCTCTCCCCATTTGTCAGAGACAAAACAGTAGCAGCACAAAGGCAGCACCATCCTCTGCAGGAGCATTTACTTCCACTCAGTTACTCAGGCAAGGTCTGAAAGTCCTGTTGGATAATTTGGAGAGCATCTACCTCTATTAGTTCCACTGACATCTCAGTGCTTCCAATTAATACTGATTTTCTCTTACAACTAGCAGCCAGAAAGGCTGAACAGAACAACTGTCTCACAGCCTGGAGAAAAAAAAAAAAAAATTAGGAAAAAGGACAAGGGTTACTTCTCTGTCACCCACAGTGAAATATACCTGAAATTTGCTAATTATACATGACTGTTCCAAGGAGAATAATTATTTGTTTATAAGACTGTAAAGTTGTTTCACAGAAAAGGATCTCAGGTTTCAGTGCACCAGCACATAGCCATTAGACACCTTGACTTTACCACCTACAGAATTCAGGTATACTTTCACCCTTCCACAAATACACGAACATACATAAAATCCTCTTCCAAACTTCTTCAAAATGACAATTTTTTTTACATATCGCCTTAATACCTTCTGCCTCAAATACTTCTTTAAACATCTTTTCTTTTCAAAATAAACTCTGACATTTCAGTTTTTTGTTAGCAAAATCTTTGATGCCTGGAGAAAAATAATTGGTACATCAGTTTCATAACATGACGTTATACTAATTAAAACATAAACTCTTACTAAAACTCAAAAGAGAGCAACACAGAATATGAAGCAGAAACTACAGGCCTCATACATTATGCATTATGAAAATTGATTCATGCAGAACAAAAATTTTAATGGTTTTAAGGCTCCTCTAAAAGTCAGCATTGTTCCAAAGATAATGAGATTTCAATTTGGAATTTACAATTTCAGGTGTTACTCTTCAATGAGGTGCAAGACCTGTTGCAGTTAACTGTTCTTTATCATATCAAGACTAGGCTAAGTGAGACCCAGTGGGAATGCTGAAAAAGCTCCAGTACCTCTGAACACACTTGCATCAAATCCTCTTTACTCAAGGTGTTTTGAGGCAAGCTCAGGAAAGACAGAAGTAGAAGGGCAAAAGTACGTTTAATCTTTTAATCTTTTTCGTTTTCAGTGGAAACAGAGATGGTGCTACCATGGTTTTGGGATTTATGTTTTAAGGAAGAGATGTCAGAAAAGTTAGCAAATAGAAATATGCCTTGTGGCATTCAGGCATTGGAAAAATTATTCCAATCCTTTGATGTCAGATTTTCCAGTCACCACAAAATAGAATTCACTGGGTGCTGGGTGGCACACCCACTAACACTGGGCATAAGCATGGTTTAGACTGCCACGAGACAAGTTAATTTTATCTTCCTGATGACATGCCTACTGCAGCCTCACTCAGTTCACACATCTGGTGAGAAGGCCGTAAATCAAAGCAACCAACCATGGGATTATGGCACCTCTCTGAGAGAGAAACCCCCTCTTTTAAAGGCCATGATGGGTTGAGCTACAAAGGTTCAAGTAGTCTTGAGGATTTCTGCCAAAAGCTGGTATGTTATGGTGCCAAAAGGTGTTGAGTCAGAATGGATTCAGAAAGGAGTTGCAACTATCTGCAGTCCACTGCAGGCCTTCGGTGGCCATGGTGCTACAGACTCCCTCAGTGGTTTTCTTTTGACTCTCTGACAAGAAATCCTCAGGTGCCCAATTATACTAACCCCCGTCACAACACCAGGACTTTTACCTTTAAGCCAGTACCGTGCTTCCATTAAAGACCAAACACTAAAAAAATACAACTTACAATGCACAGCTCTATTATCTATTACAATGCACCTCTGCTCTATTTGTTGTCACTGCTGACAAGATATTTAACACTATTGTATTTGGGAGGAATTAGACATAAGGGTAAAAAAAGGTCTCATCCCTTCCGATATTCAACTCAAAGAAATCCCAGCACTTTTGGTTTTCACAGAACAACCTGTACCAGAGGCAGATGTATCCAGAAGTATGCACTAATCTGAAATACTTCGGATGATATAACACTTGTTGACTGCCCCCAAAATAAACAAATAATGGGGAAAATTTCAGAAGCCAAAAAAAAAAAAAAATTTTTTTTGAACAAAATTCTTTAAAATAACAATTTTAACTATTGATTGGTGTATCTGTGGCAAAGCAAAATCATATTTTGTTGCACCCTGAAAAGCAAAGTCAAGCAGGATACATGTGTTAAGGGATTCCTGAATAAATTTTCCATCCAGAAAACAATTACTTGGTGTTTTTCAGAGTTTTCTAGCAAGATGCACTCACTCCCACAGTAAATAAAATACAGGTTAAAATAACAAATACCACTTAAAAAAAATAAATATCACCAATAAATTCTTACATAGAAATGATAAACTTTTTTTTTTTTTTTAATTCTCAACCTGTTTACTTATTCACTTCTTTTTCTTGAGAAATGCTGTTTTGGAGAGAAAACAAACCTCTGTTCATATCTTTCACTTTGATGTTAAAATAACAATTCAATTTACTGACTCTTATATTCATAATTAAAAAAAAATACTTATTCCCTCTATCTTCTGCAATTCTTCTAAGAAATAAAAATAGAAAATCATTATCATACTAAAAAATTAAATAATTTTCTTTTAGAGGCTATACTGGAGAAATCATATATACGTTTGCATTTTGATCTACATAGGAAAAATCAGGTCCAAGATCTGCATATAGAGATAACTACCCAGAACCACTATATTAATTATCTTTCAAGGCTTGTAAGTATCTCAATGGAGAGAAAATGAAATCCTACGTCAATTTTGTCCCAAACAAAGATTTATAATAGAAAAAACCAGATCACAATCACAATGAGAGAGACAATATAGATAACATTATAGAAATCAGGCAAAAGCAGTTAGTTTTTTTACACTATTCAGTTTTCTGTGTCAAAACCAAGAAATCCAAGGAAAAGTGAAATATATATTTTAAAATTATAGAATGATGTGAGTACTAAAGAAGGAATTACACACCACAGAAGAAGGCAAGTAACAGATAAACATGGAAATCAAGAAACAAATTTCCTTTTTAGATTCAGAATTTCTTGAAAATTAAAAAAGAACATGGGGTTTAGCCATCTACTCAGAAAACAAAGTACAATTTTATAATCAGTAGGTCAATATATTAGGCAGATCTTAAATACTGTAAGACTGTCATATTCCCTGACTTAATTTCCTGTAGAGATTAAATTAGTCACCATCTCCTGCTGTCACTGTCAAGTATGCCATCTAGGCCCAAGTTTAAACCCCAGAACTGCTTTTTTAGCTTTCTTTGGTCAAGACTTCTTTACAAATGCTTTTCAAATTACAGAATTAGAATACCACAACTACTTAATTTAAATACCAATAACCTCACAAAGATTCTCTTTAGGCTCAAACCTATATCCAGAAGGTTTCTTTTTTTTTTTTTTTTTCCCCCATGTGTTACCATCATTAATTTTGACAATATGCTAATTATAACAGAAGCATGGGACTGATGGTTTATGAATTGGTGAGCTCGTTTCAGCTTCTGAAAAAGTATTTATCTGAAGAACTACAGAGTTTTAAAAAATCATGAAAACATGCAGAAATGGAAACCAAGTATCTTAGAAAACTAGACATTGCTCAAATATGTGGTCTAGTCCCATAATACCAAATTTGACAAGTCTAGGTGCTGAAAACAACTTCATGGCACTACTTCTTCTTTGAAGAGTTCCTGTCAAAATCAATATACTAGATTGCAACCAAAGGGATCTGGATAACAGTTTTTTATTCAAAATAAATTAAGAGAAGAAGTAGTAATATTTTAAAGGGAAAAAAAAAGGTAAAAAACAATTAGTATGGTTAATGGATTTGTCATACTTGTTTTAATTCCACTTTTCCCACTTTCATAGAATTAGACAATCGTTTGGGCTGGAAGGGACCTTTAAGATCATCGTTTTCCAATTGCTCTGCTACAGACAGCGACACCTCTCTCTAGACCAGGTTGCTCAAAGTTCCATCCAGCCTGGCCGTGAATGCTTCCAGGGAGGGGGAATCCACAACCTCACTAGGCAACCTGTTCCAGTGTCTCACCACTCTCACAGTAAATAATTTCTTTCTAATATCTTATCTAAATCTACCTTCTTTCAGTTTAAAGACATTTCCCTTCATGTGTTGCTACATGTCCTTATAAAAAGTCGCTCCCCAGTTTTTCTGTAGGTACTGGAAGGCCACTAGAAGGTCTTCCCAGAAAAAAATCATTATAAAAAAAAAAACATTGAAACAAATGTATGAGAGATGCTCTGAAAGTAATGCCTCAATAGCTACATCATGACTCCAATTAAGCTGAAGACACAGACTTCCAGAATCAGGCCAGAAAAGATGGCAACCTTTCTATTGCGACATGATAAGGTTGGGTCCCGTACATACGCTCACCATATAGTCTGGATTTGGTACCTTCTGACTTCCTTCTGCTCAAGCCAATGAAAGACAGACTATATGGGCAACATTTTCCTAGGAATGATGCCATCACCGCAGCTGTGAAATAGAGGGTTCACCTCTGCTGATGCAGATTTGTATGAGCATGGCATGCAGGCTCTTGTTCAGAGCTGGTGAAAATGCATAGCAAATGGTGATGACTGCTGAAAAATACTATTTTGTAGCTGAGAATTTGCTCTATCAAAAAGTGTTATTGTGTTCTTTGTAGCTGCTGTAGTTTCCAAGGAAATAAATAGGAGACATTACTTTCAAAGCAACCTATGCCTTTGTTCTCATATCTATTTGTATCAAGTTCAGGGAAAGAAGAACAATCATTATTGCAAAAAGATTACTTTGAACACAATAGAAGTGATCTTATTATTTCTACACACTGTTTTCTTATTGTTATTTGGAGATTTAACAACCCCTGTTCATACTCTTTAAAAAGTAACTTCATAGCTTCCTTCAAGTAATTCTACTATTTTCCACCAAATGTCCCTTTAGTATTTTCCAGGAACATTAATGGTTCCTGTCTAAAAGAGGTTAATTTAACAGAATTTGTATGAAGGTGAGATTTTTCCATATGAATATCCTTCTGCATTGTATTCTGGATCACTCTTCTCTCTCTAGACAATTAGATTGATGAATGTTCATTTGTCATATATCTTTTGACAATCTGTTTTGAAATTTTTATGAATCCAGAAGATGAACAGCATCTCTCTTATATTTACAAAGTGATATTTTTCCCCTCCCATTATGGGAAAAAAAAAGTAAAAGAAAAAAAAAAATTGCATTCAACACCATGAAAAGCAGGCACATATTTTTTGTAACAAGAACATCTTCCAGATGTGCTGGATATCATCACCTACTTATAAAGTGCTCAGAAGGTCTCCATAACCTGTGGTTTTATTTATTTTCAGTGATACAGTTTTAATGATTCATTCAAACTCTCAGCATGGATAAAAGTTTACAGTCTTAAATGATCTGACTAAAATTTTCTTTTTTAAAAGTTAGGTATCCTTCATTTCAAAAGAAGAATTATTTTACTCTCAAAATGAAAAAAAAAAAAAGCCACAAAGTTATAAAAAAAGGAATTTTTAGCATATAGTGAAGTGAAATTCTAAAATATATTAGCTGGTTACTGTGATCAAATATCAAAGCTGAGTAGGTTCAACAAGTTGTGAAAGTACTGTATGAGAGGTATTACTGTTTCAAAGTAAAAATATTCATGAAGTGATTATGGAAAACAAATAATCAAAATCAAATACTGCTGCTATATTAGAGACCTAAAAGAACAGCAATATGCTGACTAAGGCTTAACAAAAATCCTCATCCACTAAGAATCTCACCACGCAGTGGATGGAGTTATAATGAGAATAAACCTTTTACATTTGTTGCAAGAAAAGCTAATTCAATACACACTACATTCATGGTGGGTGCAATTAGAAGAATACGAGAGAGAACAGATTTTTTGTTTAACTGCTGAATTAAAAGAACTACCAAGTGAAAATCTGATATATCTCAAAAGTCCAGTAATGCCTCTGCCCGGTCCAATCTGTGAAACACATGATTTGATGGGGGTCAAACTCTTCTCCCAGGTAACTGCCAGTAGGACAAGAGATAATAGCATTAACCTGCTCCAGGGGAAGTTCAGTATGGAATTAGGAAAATTTGTTCTCAGGAAGAGCGGTGAGGCAGTGGCACAGGCTGCACAGGAAGTTGTGGAGTCATCATCCCTGGAGGTGTTCAAGAGACATGAAGATTGGCACTGAAGGACATGGTTTATTGGGCATGGTGGGGATGGACTGGCAGTTAACTGCATGATCTTAGTGGCCTTTCCCAACCTAATGATTCTGTGATTCCATGATTCTAATAGCTGATATTTAAAGCACAGAATCACTCGGAAAGATGGAGACTTTCATACCTGATCCAATGTTCTGCTGAAAGCGCAACCAGTGAGAACAAAGCACTCAGGGTCCCGCTCAGTTGATTGCTGATCACCTTTAAGAGTGGACGTTTCACAGAAGACCCTTGCTCTAGCATGTGATCCTCCCACCTCCCCCAGTAAAAAAAAAAAAAAAAAGAAAATATCCTTATATAAAATGAGAACTTCCCGTGTTTCCACATGCCTCTGTTGCCATCCTGTCTCCATCTATCTCGGAAAAGTCTGTCTCAGTCATCTCAACAACCTCCATTCAGGAAGTTGTACAAAGAAGCAAAGCCTCCACAGGCCTCTCCTTCTCAGTCTGAACAAGTGCAGCTCATGAAATTAGGCAAACTTACTGAAGCAGGCATTGATAACAGCAGTCACTGCTGGGCTACTCAGTGATGTTATGCTACTAACCCTGATGACACTGTCACTTCCCTTCCCAGCATACTGTGAAGAAGAAAGGGACCTGGGGGTGTTGGTTGATGCTCAGCTGAATATGAGCCGACAGTGTACCCAGGTGGCCAAGAGGGCTAATGCCATCCTGGTCTGCATTAGAAATAGTGTGGCCAGCAGGAGCAGGGAGGTAATCACTCCCCTGTACTCAGCACTGGTGAGGCCACAGCTCGAGTATTGTGTTCAGATTTGGGCCCCTCACTGCAAGAAAGACATTGAGGCCCTGGAACACTTCCAGAGAAGGGCAACAAAACTGGTGAGGGATCTGGAGCACAAGTCTTATGAGGAGCAGATGAGGGAGCTGGGATTGTTCAGTCTGGAGAAGTGAAGGCTCAGGGGAGACCTCATTGCACTTTACAACTTCCTGAAGGGAGGCTGTGATGAGGAGGACTTTGGCCTCTTCTCCCAGGCAACAAACAGGACCTGAGAAAACGGCCACAAGTTGTGCCAGAGGAGGTTTAGGACATAAGGAAAAACTTTTTTCTCTCAGAGAGTGGTCAGGCACTGGAATGGCCTGCCCAGGGAGGTGGTGGAGTCGCCATCCCTGACAGTGTTCAAGAGGCATCTGGATGAGAAGCTATGAGATATGGTTTAGTGGGTTGTGGTAGCAATGGTAGTGGGAGGATGGTGGGACTAAATGATCTTGTAGGTCCTTTCCAACCTTGTGATTCTATGATTCTATACTTTGTTTTCCAAATAACGTTAAAAAAAAAAAAAAAAACAACCACTCTGAAATTTAAATCTACGAATCTGAATGTGTTTTTCAATCAGCTTCCATACATTCGACATACTAACAGAAAAAATTCAAAAGTCCCTTTCCATCTCAGGAAGTTTTCTGAAATAAATAGCCTTGCACGTACAGAGCTTCATAATCTAACCGTACTGCTAAATGAAATACTGCTGCTCGTATCCCCAGTGGAGCTCCATGTTCCCTGTGCAGTCTTGTTGAAAGCTTGAAAGCCAAACAATGCCATTTGTGTTCTGATGCCTGTTACTCAGCAATTGCATCTGTTTGCCGAGGGCACACACAAGTGAGGATGAACATGAGTTGCTGCTTAAATGTCTCAAGAGGACACAGCCTTATAAGAAGCAAAGTGAAATAAAGTAGTTTGTAAGAGAACATTTTAGAGGCTGCTGAAGAAGGAAGTAATGGCAAGGTATTTACATCATATCCTCCTTTTACACTACTTTACTTGCCAAAGGACATGCTTGGCATGCAGAATTTGTACTAGATTAAAAATGATTAAAAAAAAAAAAAAAACAACCCACCAACAAATGATCTTAAAATTTAAATACTTATATATTGGATTGAAAAAAAAAAAAAAAAAAAAAAAAAAAAAAAAA
>PPHD01000041.1:127982-140884 GCA_002909625.1 Bambusicola thoracicus
AAAAAAGAACAAAATAGCGGCTGAGGGAGGGCAAGTCTCTTCCATAGGCAAAGTTATGGTGAAATGTCATGTCACCATCATACTTCAAATACAACTACACATGTGCCATAGCAGCGCTCTGCCAAAGCAATCCTTCTGTCACAGAGTCAAACACATACAGCTTCTGCAGCACAGCACCAAGCCGTGTGCAGATGGAGCGTCAGCTCTGCATCCCAACCTGCCCTGACTACCAACAACAGCAGCAGACTCTGAAATCCTGCAGCAGCACAATACCAAATTCAGGGATGGAAAAGTCACCACTGCCCTGGATTAGCTTTCTATCAAACAGCTATGATTTAATCCCTGTTACTAAAAGTATCTAATCAAAAGGATTAAGGGCCTACTCATATCGAGATAAGGGCAGAAGGGAAAACGTGTGATGGGCACTAAACAGTGAAGCCAAGCTTCTGAAGGTAAAAAGGAAACAACAGGAAAGAAAGAAAGAATGAAAGAACGAAAACATTTCTTGAAAGAACTGTGAAACTTGAATGATTTTGAAGGAATTGTGAAACTTGAATGATATGAACTCAGTGCAACAACTTTTCCTGGCCTTTCACATTAGCACTTCAGGTTACTGTGTTTCACAGTCACCTAGACAACAGGTTTTGGAATACAGTGGGATACGGTGTTCTGCCTGCCTCTTGCAGCAAGACCTATTCTGCTTTTATAGAGACAGCAAAACTAGCTCTCCCTGACTGAGACAGCTGCAGGCTGTCTGCTGTGGCAGAGGAAAATAGTCAGGATATGTGCGAGTCATCCACTGGGCTTCTGAGAACCAAGAGGATCTCTTTCATCACTGCGTAGCCTGGGGAAGCCTTGACTCCAATTCACTGAGAGTGGAAAGTAAACTTTCATTTATTCCACAGCAGGTTCTCTCAAAACAGGGGCAATAAGAACTGTAGCCTATTGTACACATTTCTATTGCTCTATATAAGCAGATTTTACATTTCATTTCTATTTGAAGAGTATAGCAATTTTTCAAATAGAGAGCAAACGTACAGGCTAAATCCCATTTTTTTCAGGAACTTCAAACTCACATTAACATTTCAATGTGATGGTACTCTCTGCATGTTGCGCAAATATATACAATATACTAGAACCATTTCTGACAACGTGTGGTCAGGAAACAGAATTTCTTTCATGAAGAAGTTTGACTTGTTTTGGATTTATTTTGAATGGGAATAATCCCAATGTGTACTCTCTCTTACACTGCACAGAAATATAAGGTTTCCACTTCTTTCTCCAAATAAGAATTAAAATTACCACTAATACTTTTTTCCTTTTTTTTTTTAAGCCATTTGATGTTTAAACAAAGGAATTCTTTCATCTGTGACTGAAATATCTAAATATCTGCAAGTTGTCCCTGAAGTTACATCTCTCCATGCAGAGATCTCAATTTTATGACAATTAAGACCAGCAATAGTCAGTTGAATTGGGCTTAGAACACCCATTACTTACTAATAAAATTTACAGAGAATGAACATCACAGAAGATGTTACATCAGGCACCTAACCTTTCCATTTCACCAGCATACCGTCAGGCAACTGCTCACGAAGAGAAATTTGGTCATCTCTATCTTAATAAATAAGGAAAATTCTTTTCAGAATGATGAAAGCACTGTTAGGAGTGACTCTTCT
Source organism: Bambusicola thoracicus (assembly GCA_002909625.1). Taxonomy (NCBI): domain Eukaryota; kingdom Metazoa; phylum Chordata; class Aves; order Galliformes; family Phasianidae; genus Bambusicola; species Bambusicola thoracicus. Next base: position 129,659 of record PPHD01000041.1, read on the forward strand.
TAGATAAATGGCTGTGGAAATGCCCTTAAGTTTATTGGCTGTGTGATTTTCCAGTGAGATATAGCTAAGATAGAAGATACCTTAACCAGTCCTCAAGATCTTTTTTACCAAGCCTACCTTAAGCAACGTTCTGTATTTTGAATTTAGAATTCTGAAAACTTCTTACTGTTTTTAATTTATTTTGATTTCCTAACCACTTTTTACACACACTTCTCCTTTTTCAACACTTCCTGTTGTACCTTTCTCTGCTTTTCTACCCATTGATTTTTTTTTCCTTTCAATAATGAATTAAAAAAAACACTGCTACTTCAGCAGGCTGCTTCTAATGAATAGTGTTGTATAGGGTGGAAAGATTATTAGGAGCATTTTTCAAGCTCACATAAAATTTAAGGGTTTATTCTCTTGTAAATTTAAACTAGAGCTCAAGAACAAATTGCTCCCATTCTACTGTACTGTGTAAAAAAAAAAAAAAAAAAAAAGGGTAATAGCAAATACTAGTGAAGACAAGCTTACTGAAATGACTTCACTCAGAATTATGGTAAGAACACCTTCAAGATGCCACTTGAAGACTTTCAGCTTCATCATTACACAAAAGTTTAAACGAATAGATGAAGAGAATATTAGAGTGGACAGAAAAAGAAATGAAGGCACTTGTAACAAACAGAAGTGGAATATGAAGACAAGCAACAGGGAAGACTAAAGAAACTTAATAGTTTTAAATTACTGATCTTTACAAGGTGTCAGGCTGCCATCAATTCTTCCTCTAGTGATTCTGACTTGCTCTTTGATATATACACTAAATTGAACAATTTCGCTGTTTAAAATTCATTTTTTTTTGTGGATTGCCTTCTTAAAGAAAAAAAAAAAAAGGAGGATGGAAGAGAGATCAAAGAACAATTTGTTAACAATTTGTTATGTCAAAATGCTACTATTTTTTATGACGGTTTTTTCTCCTTAGCTTTTCTGCCTAGGAAGCGACATCCTGGCAAATCTCAAAACATCCTAAAAAGAGAGTTTGCTGTCATATTATTTTGCCCAAACTACTATTGATTCTATTTAATAGATACTCAGGACATGAAAAAAAAAGAACTATTTCACCAAATTTTTGATTTTTAGAACCAAATTAGTCATGCAGTGCTCCAGGCTAAAGAGAAAGAGGCCTTCCTAGGGTACCATTTATCCAGCCTACTTGAAATATGCCCTAGAACCGTCTGCTTCTCTTCTGCATATAAAGGAAATCTACACAACTTTGTTCTGGTGATCATATCTAGATTTTACGCACTTGAAATCTGGTAACCTTTCCAACAGAATTCACCTAAAATAAAATGTGTGGCAAAAAGGAAAAAAAAACAAAAAAGCATATCACAGAAAGGTGCCAATAATTGTGGAATACAAAGATTAAACAAAAATAATTTACTGCACAGTTTATGACTTTTGTATTTCTCCAAATCAATCAGACACAAACACTAGCATGAGAAAATTAAAGAAACATAAATTATGTGCAACAGTGAAAAGCTATGTCCAAGAGTCTATCAGTGATACTTGTGCTGATGTAAGTGATCTGAAACACAAAGGAAACAGCATGACGATGAATGTCACTGATGTTAATAAATGAGGCAGGAGCACTACGCACATCAGAAGGCAGGAAACTAAATAAAAGATGATTCTGAACTAAATTATGTCTAAAGGAATGAAAAAGAAGAAGGATAGTTTAAAATTCAAAAGAGAAAGAAATTAAACAGTATGCTGCAAAAAGTGGCATAGTCCTTTGGACAATATAATTCATAGCCCAGTACAGAAGCAATGCTGTGCAAAGAAAAGCAAGAAATTACATAAAGCTTACTACATAACATCAGAGCATAAAACTGCCAAATTAGCTCTCTGTTTAAGCAAAGCATCATCATATTTATAGAAAAAAAAAATATTTATAACTTGATAAGACCCTGACTGCCATTTTTTGCTAGTATTTAACTGTTGCCTTTTTTTTTTTTTCTGATATAATCACTTAGCTTCTGTTAACCTCTTGCTTCACTACAATTTTCCTTCAGTCTTCTTGCTTCACCCTTCAAACCAGAAGAGAGCTTTGGCCCTTTGTATACAAAGTGGCAAAGCCTGAATGACTTATAGAGTGTGCAAGCAGGTTTTAATCCAACTGCAACATGTTCCTAGTTTCAGAAATATGATGATTTCTGCATTCTTTTTATTGCCAATTCTGTAACAATCAAACTATCAAGTTCATCTTGCAAAATGATTTTTTTTTCAAAAATTGCCAGTATTCATCCTAGTTTTCAGCAAGTATTCAGCTCCATTCTAAAGCAACAATAGCTATGTGCTTAAATAACACATCAACATTTTATTTTCTTTTCTTTCTTTTAGAATTTCTTTCATTATTAGAGAAGGAGTTGAAGAAAGAATTAGGAAAACAGAAAAGTAATTATATATTTTTTAATTCAAGATAGTTCTAGAGAGGAAGAAATAAGGGAAACTGCATTTGATAGTAATTCTTTGAAGTTTGTTATTTAAAGACAAGAGGAACTGCAATCAAGATAAAAAAGACCTAAGTGCATCTGAAGGGACAAGAACATTAACAGATGTGTGAATTCAAAGATCATTACACACAATACAATCCTAATAAAATATCACCACAGAGAGTAGAGGTTGTAGTTAATAAATGGAGGTCAGTGCATGAATCACTTAGCTTACTTCATAGTCTAAGGCAAGCTTGGTTTTATATGACTAAAGAAATTACTGCTGAAGAGAAAGGAATTATTCTTTGGAGATCTTTGGCCTTGTAGCCTTACATGCTTTATTATTATTACTATTATTTGACTTTTTTTAAACAGGATAAAACTTTTCAAAATACATAGATTGATTTCAAATAAAGCTTTGTCATCTGTGTCATCATCCAGACCTTACCTTGAACATAACAATGTTTAAAATTAGGTCAAATGTATAACTGGTTTACAAAATGTTTCCCAGTATTAGAGTTGCTTTTTCCAAGTAAGAATAAGCCACATTCTGGCAACATTAGAACTGCACTGTAAAGTGCTACAAGATTATCAACTTTTTTGATTTTCCTTCCTCTACCTTCTAGGTCATAATTTGACTAACCTAAAAATGTGACACGTTGCCAAAATAGTAGTTGGAATATTTTATTTGAGTTCTCCACTGGCAACATGTTTCAAAGTATTCGTTTTTCATGGTTCTGGTCCTGATAAGATATCCCAAACTGGCAGTAAAGCTGAATTTTCCTGCCACACACACTTTACTTTGTTCAAAATAACCTAAACGACCAAAAAGCACCCCCAAGCTGAGCCATAAATAGACAGAAAATACATGACAATAACTGGCTTCATGTTCTCACCAAAGTAGTCAGTCATGGAAGAAATGTCTGCCTTTTTTTGCTCTTGAGTGTACTATAATCACTTTTCCATTTGAAGCATTCTTTCATTAAATAGGCCTTCGTTCTTGTGTGTGCCCACAAGAGTCAACAATGAATTTCTAGTCTCAAGCTTCCAGAAATTTCTCTCATCTACCAAAATAGAACTTTGAGAGTTAATTGTTGTGTTAGTTTGATCCGTCTCATAACTCAATTTTCTTCAAAGTGGGGGAGAAAAAAAATCCACTGTTAGATCTATCCCTGTAAATGTGAGGCTTCTCTCTTTTTGCCCAGTATCGCAGGGATTGAACACCCTAGTCTTGAATAAACATGTGTTGTCCCCATATATACAGTAGGCAGGTTAGTACACTCATCTCAGTGGTTTCTTCCACAGGCTACAGAGACATAAATCCCAAATGACCTCTGCTCGTGTTCTGTATAGTCAAAAAGTATATGCAGAGTCCAATGCAGCTAGGCAATATAGAATTTGCTCTACATAAGCTACCTAACTTACTTGGTTTGTGGGAAAGGTCTAAGAATTTTTGAAAATGCATGTTGCATGGGAACTGTTGAGTCACAGCCTGAACCACTGATCATCTGTGGAAAGGACCGGCTCAGCCCTGGGAACACTGGCGAAGGCAGTTTACCTGTGTGACTGAAAGGGATGGAAACCCCCATTTAAGGGCTGACTACCACTGTGGAAGGATCTCTTTCTGGAGATTCCTCCTTTGTGGAGTTTTTCCCTCTGAGCCTAGATCTTTGGATATGGATGAGCATTCTTTTCCTGTTTGTCTCTTTTGCCATTCCACCACACTAATCTTTCCAACTGTAACACCTGTGAACTGCAACCTAGAAATACTCTGTTACATATTATGACTTATTTCTGTGACATTTCCTTAAAGCCACTTGGTTCTGAGAAATCCTGATAATTTCAAGATGCCTTCTGAGTACAAGGTGAAATAGCACATGTATTTGCAAAATTGCATGTATTTTGAAAAATACGACAAATACAATTCAGATTGTTGAATACAATTGAAACACCTGTTAAAAATATGTCTTCAGATATTTTACAAATAAAGTGATTCTGTTTGGGTAGTAATTCTGTCTAAGATCACATGAACAGACAACATGAAATACAAGGCTTCACCAAAATCGTTTCTCAATATTAGGTTAAAAACCAGAAATATAGCCACTTGTGTCATGGAGGAGTAGTCTCTTCCTACACTGACTTCATAGAAGTAATTCTAAACACTTTTACAGATCCTGCTCCATGTTGCTTTTGAAAGCTATCCTAAAATAATCATTTCTACAGATTCTGACAGAGAATTAAGTACTTTTCTCCTCTTTCTTAAAACAATCTTTTTGGTCCAGGATTGAATAAAATGTGTGAATAAAATTGTGTAAAAACACAAAATAAGTCTACTGGTGAGGGAAAAAAAAAAAAAGTGTAACATTCTGTTACATTTCTGTAACATTCACAGGGTATGGAGATTTAACTATGATACTGATACACAAGGTAGATGTCTTCCCCCAATATGCTACTCTCTCCTCATGAAGCACTCAGCAGAATTGGAGTCAGCACAAATCCAAACACAATGTCCGAGTAATTCACTATTTTGAAAATGAATCAGTGGAATATTATTTTACAATGGCACAATGCACTAACACTTCAAAGAAGAATTTCCAGGAATTATCCCTGCATTTAATGAGAGACTGTTTTCTAACCCCCATTTCTTTGCATGCACTTCTTAAACACCAACTCTGTTCACAATTGTGCTTCCACATAGAATTGTTTATACACTGATACCTAAACATGTATAAACTTGGACTATTTGTTCAAACTAGAGCTTCAGAAAGAAATATACAGAAAACCTAAATTGTCATGTGGTTATTCCCGTGTCTTTAAATTCTGCAGTGTTATACTTGTCTCACATGCAAAATCACCATATTTAAACATGGCACTTATTACAAATAAATATGACAGAACTTAACCAAAGTAATTCAAAGTCAAAAATATAAATTGTTTGGTTAGATCTATTCACAGTTTTTCAACCTTTGAAGTTTTCTGTGAAGTGCTAAAATAGTCAGAATCAAGAAAAGCTACAGCTTAAGATACTTGAAGTAAGCTGTGCAATATAATTGCACAGTTAATAGAAGCATAATCATCTCTGCAGGAATTAAATAAGGCAAATACAACTGCTGAGTTGTTTTTTCAATATTATTAATTTCAAAGCATATCTTGCTCATGCTGGCACGTTTAGAGGAAGCAAGGTAACTTCAGATCACAAGACTATATATTTTAAGAGTTTTCTTCTGACGATGCAGCATGTAATGAGAAACCTTTGAAACAAGCTTAATACAAACATTTAACATCCATCTAAAAATAAATCTAAATCCCATTACGTTACAGGTCGCATTTCAACCGACTGCATTAAAAGTGTTTGTTACAAGTTCAACTAATGAACAAATACAGCTAAAAAGAATTAAGTCATCAGCTATGCAAACTCTGCTGTTTTTTTTTTTTTCTTCCCTTTATTTCATGTCTAAAAAATGAGGATGCCTTTGCTAAGCTTTTTTTTCCCACAAATGAAGCTGGGGAAAGAGAAAAGTAAGCAATTTTATTCTACTTAAAAAGGAAGCTTTAGGAAGTTTTTGCTACTCTACCAAAAATGGAAATATGTGAATAAAAAACTTGTGAACAATTAATACTTGTTGCCTTAATTTGTACAAAGCATACAGTATTGTAGCCATTGCATAAGAAACAACAAAGGACAAGGTCAACAAAGAGAAGAAATGCAGCTCAGATATCACTCATAATGAAGACTGAGGAAAAAAAACAAGAGCACTTTACTGTGATATTCACTTCTTCTACTTTGTGAACATAATTTCTAAATAGTCAGGATAAAAAGTGCCATGTAACTACAGCCTCTTAAAATGTAACACCAGTAATGATATTAGCAGCATTCACTAGTTGTGAAAGGATGATGGTAGGGATTTTACTTAGAACTTTGCTGGAATTTCTTTGAAATTCCAAGTCATGTGCAGCCTGTACAGCTTTGAATCCATGAGTGTGGCACTAATGTAACGCTCAAATCTATTTTACTCAGCACCAGTCAGTAACCTTTCCATCATTTTAACTGAATCAAGATGCCAATATATGTACTTATCTGATTAAGAAATGCTACTTGATTAATGGAGACTGTTTCACCTGTCACATTCAAATGAAAGAGAAGAAAAATAGCCTGTTTGGCAAAGCAACAAGTATGCATTCAGATCACAAATTCCTCTACTGCCTGGTTTTCTTGTTAGCATTCACCAGGTCCTCTTGCCTGAAATACCCTTCTGGACATGTTTCGGCCTCAATGAACTTTTGCCGGTTTCAAGATAGGGTTTCAATGAAGCCTTGCCTAGACTGCTAGCAAACTGCACACCCTTCTAGGAACAGCAGCTGCACTTGGACACTCCCCTCCAACACGTGCAGCTCCCATATCACCACAGTGGAAGAAGAGCAGCGACACAAAAACAGATTACAGCTCAAGATGGTTGGGTTTGTTCTAGAAGTCAAAGTTCTGGAAACTGTTTGCTCGTAGTTAGGACTACTAAAGGTTTTTGAAAGCAAGCAGGGAACTTGGTAAGCACCAGAGCACACCTGGAAATTTAGAGTATTTCTCATTCTGGTCTGATTTGAACTAATATAAAATTGAATATTAATGAATTTTTTATTTGTGAAGCAGAAATTCTGCTTTTTGGTCAATTTCTAAGGCTAAATCATATGAAATGCATGCCATATCCTTCCAGTACTTGGAGGTGGGGGTAGTTGGCTAGGTTTTCTTCTGCATTCCAACCCAGCCCTGAGGTATACTGAGGTATCAGAAACATAACCAGGGTTTTTTTTCATCATTTGTTCACTCTTTAGAAACTCAGAAAAAAGACTCAACCAAAATTCATGTCGTTATGCTGGACCAGATTCTGTTCCCAGTTGATCAACTGGTGCAAAATGATGAAAACACCTTCCATTAGCTTGTTAGATTTCTATCTTGATGAAGAAATAGTGAAAAAGGTACCTTAACAGAAAGGATTTTATGTTTAGAAACCACCTTTAAAGTTCTTTCACATACCTACTTTGGTTCTAAACAAGATGCTCGCAGAAAATGAAGACTGATTTCTAGACTACCTGCTATTGTTTGCTTTTCTTCTGAGCACTATGACTGGTGTAACTGCAATTTCAAATGAAATTTTAAAAGCCCTAAAAACTTGCCTTAGCTTTATCTATGAATGTGTGCTTGAAAAAAAACAGGTGTGTAATGCAATTTTTTATATAAATACCTTGGTTTTAAACATTATATTTATTTCTGTAAAATAAATACCTGGCACAAAAACAACAACAACAACAACCAACCAAACAAACAAAAACCCCCACCATGTTACAAAACCTACAGTGTATCAAAGCCAAAGAAATTTTTAAAGCCCCTGAAAAAGTAGAGTAACCAAGTAGACTTAGCTGGTTGAGTACATACACAACTCAGCAGCAGCCCAACATCACATGGAAGAGAAGCAACTGACAAGACATGTAGCCCCTTCCAATCATCAGAATCACAGAAGCACCTCAATGCCCTGACACTTGGCACAGCTTACAATAACTAGACAGAACACAGTGTCAGAATCCTATAACCAGCTGTATAGTAAAAGCCTCCTATTAGGCTGGCACTATGTTTTATTATTAATTAAACATATCTTCAACTTCATATCAGCTTCAACAGTGACCACTGCTACACAGGGTGAGAGGAAAACAATGAAACCATGAGTACAGCAAGCAAATAATAGAAGAATCTTACCTTCACTGTCTCATGCATCACAGTAGGAAAGAAAAAACGTAATATTACAAAGCACATTAATGATTTTTTCAATTCTCCTTCATCTCTTTTCATATACTTCTATTACATTCCTAGTGTGAGCATATGCATAAATACGTGCATTCATGCATGAATATTTAAGCTCAGAAAAATGTTTTCAAAACAGCCAGTCAATTTTCTTTTACAAGGAAAAAGGCATCTTTGCCATATGCAGGATTTGATTCAATTCTGCTCTACTGGAATACCTAAGCAGTTTCTGTTCTGAGGAAGAATTTTTCACTCATCTGTTCATGTTTTACTCAGAACTCATGCTATCCTTCCATCTTCCTCTGTTTACATTAAATAATTGCAGTTTACTTTAAATAATTCCATGAGTTGTGGGAAACAGGAAATTCATATAGACTAGAAATGTCTTATTTAAAGCCCCAAACCACAGACTTGGCTTTAGATCGCAAAACTAACTCAAGCTAACTCTTGTTCAGTATTATGAAGTCATCCTGCATTTTCAGTAAAGCAGTATGCCATGTCTGCGTGGAAAACAAACTCAGAAAATCATTTACTCTGAAGGTCACAGCCTTTAACAAAAGGAGCATCTAATACTGACGAACGCACACCAGCAAACAGCTATGGTCTAGCAGATCTCAGAATAGAAAACAGAATTCAAAAGAAGGAGCCTATTTTGATGGTTAAGAAACAAGAACTCTCAAGTGGACAAAAGAGGAGTTTTCGGTTGCTGTTTGGAATAAGTATAAAAACATTTCCCAGTTGGAATTTCCCTTTGTAGGTACTTAGGAAAAGTGAAAAAAGTCAGCTGAAGAGAATGACAATTCTAAAAGGTTCAGGTTATTCTGTCTATGCCACTTTAATACCTATATAGTCCCTAAAGGAACATTAAAGTTATTATGTTGTAACTCTGCAACTCTTTTAATTCTTGTAACTTCAGATAAAAATTCTCACTGTGGATCAGATGGAATCTAAATCTTATCAAAGTTGCTTTATTGTAAAAAGCAAATAACTTTCCTCAGCTCTGCAAACTTCCATAAGCAAGACCACAGCAGAGGTGGAGCACAATCATGGACTAAATCCTGTAATACTGACAAAAAAATTAAACACATACATAGTTAATAGAAATAAAGTTAATTCCAGATGAAAGAGTTTCAAATAAATAAGGTAATTAAAAATAAGTCATTTGCTTCTTTTTAAGAAGTTATATTTTGCAAGCAACCTGAGCCAGTCCACTCGCCACCGAAAGGAACGGTCTTCACCTTTCCTTCTACACCAACAGCCCCTCCATTCAAGTACCTGTACTATCAGATTGGATGCCCTAGTTAAACTTTATGCATTCTTTGCTATGTTTCCAGCTAAATTTGTTTCCAATAGCATGGGTGCAACAGCAGTGCTGCCAGTCCAAAGGGAAGGAACAGTCGCATATAACCAAGGTGAGGGTAAAATTGGAGAGAACATATTTTGAAAATATTTCTTGGGAAAATAGGTAAAATGCTCATCTCCATAATGCTGGAAGAAAATTCCTTGACACAGGCTACACAGAAACAGAAATAGCTTGTGTTTTTATAAATAGCATCTTAAAAACTTGCCCATGATTAATGATTCTTTTTTTTTGAAGGGATAAATAAATTACACCTGTTAAATGACAAATATTTCCTTTATTCTGTCTCCTCAAACTCAAACCGATCAGTAATTACCAGAAGTGATTTCTTTGTCTTTTTCTCCTAAAAATTACAAAAAGTGTAGCCTTGCACGTTAACCATATTAAATAATTTAAAATCGGATGATTAGCATACTTTCACTAAAATCTTACTGTGTTTCTTCTCTGCTGCATTAAAAGTGTTTTTGTTCAGATACATGCTGTCTGTAAAGAAAAGCTCAGAGTTTCTATTTTATGGTTTCCACATCAATTCCTTTTACCTAGCTGTTTTTCTTTTGAGGCCCTAAAGCCAGCATATGACTCCCCCTCCACATTACAAAACTCAGAAAATGCATGATTTTAAGAAAACATATTGAAATGGAAATATAATAATGAAAATATACAGTGTTGCTTCCTTTCTGAAACGGTACTGTTGCCATGGCAATTTTCAAATCTAGTATTTTCATGAGAAAGCTCTCTTTATTGAAAGAGTCTGAATTTTTATCCACCTTCATATTTGTATGCTCTATTATATTTCAGAAAGAGTATATGAAAGGTTTAGACTGCTTCTATAACTTTGACTCCCTTCTTTATGTAGATGCTTCTTAATATTTAGTTACATATTCTCAGCATGTAAGCATCAAATCAAGTTCCATTTTCCTCTTCTCCTGGAAATCAGTTAATATTGTTTTAACTTTTGGAAGGTTCTATCAGCTCTCCTACATGGAAATAAATATAAATGAAGCAAATAGATTTGCATTACCAAACAGAAAAATCAAAATGGAATCATTAATACATTGAAAGTCTTTTGGCAGACGAATAAGCTACAGCTGTCACTTACGTTAACTTACAAAAACAAATTATGTATATGATAAAACTTTCTTGTTGCTTTTGTTTATTAAACTGTAACAACATCAAAAGTGTCCGATTATAAAGATGATATTTAAAATGATGGCTAATCACTAATCTGTTGAAAATTCAGTACAGTATCATTAATCCCAAAAACTTCACTTCCCTCCCTCTAATGTCTGTATAAGGAACGGTGTGGTGAGCAGGACTAGGGAAGTCATCCTGCCCCTGTACTCGGCATTGGTGAGGCCTCACCTTGAGTACTGTGTTCAGTTTTGGGCACCTCAGTACAAGAAGAACATGGAGGTGCTGGAGCAGGTCCAGAGAAGGGCAAAGAGGCTAGTGAAGGGCTTGGAAAATCAGCCCTATGAGGAGAGGCTGAGGGAGCTGGGGCTGTTTAGTCTGGGGAAAAGGAGGCTGAGGGGAGACTCTCTTCCAGTACCTGAAAGGTGTTTACAATGAGAGGGGGGTAGGTCTCTTCTCAATGGTGACAGGTGACA